>PHNY01300221.1:6278-24180 GCA_003724115.2 Anethum foeniculum
CCGTTTAACTCGCCAAACTCGTGGTCCGTTCACGAGTTCGGTTTTCTTGATTCGGCACCGGCCCGGCACGCCTCGTTTATCTGTACGTGCCGTTCACGAGTCCAGGGGTGGCCAAACCGGCTCGCCGGAAAACCGGCACGGCTCGCCCGGCCCGCTCATTTGGCCACCACTACATACAATGATACAAACAATTAAAAAAATGCAACATGCATGCATTGATGGGAAAACAAACTTAAAATTCACCAACTACTTCTCACAAGCATTCACAAAAACTCTTTTGGTGATGACACAAGCATCAACTAATCACAAATTAATTAGAAACATAGTCAACCCATGGATGTGACCCTTCTCTTCCCTCACCCCAACTTGTATGGCAACACTTGTACCGTTGTACGAAACTACGAGTAACAACTCCTAACCTACCAAAGTTTGGATCCACTATCAAGTCAACCCTAAGATGACCATTTTTAAGCAATCTCAAATCTCCTTGTTCACCCTACATTGCCCTCCTCTGTTTCATGCCAATCCAAAATTTAAAAACAAACAAACTTGACAGCGAACAACTATTCTTTAGCTGCGAGTTTTTAGTAACAAAGTTAAACATATCAAGAAAATAAAGTACAATGCACAAAAAGGATCATTCACTAAGAGAACAACTATTGATTTGCATTTACAAGTAACTTTGATTTGAGCATTCCCCATTTCAACGGCTTCAACTTCATTTGTTTTCCGGTGCTTATCAACATCCTCAGAGAATAACCAAACTCAACTCTATAACCAAATTCAGGCCATCTGTAACCGCCTTGTTGGCCTACATTCACATGTCAACCCAACTCCTATCAATATTAACTTCAATGCAATTTTAAGTTTGCATTTAGTTGAATGCTCTTTCGCCATTTCAGGCAAAAAAGTTCATAATATAATTTGTTTAGCAAATTAAGAACGCTAGGTACACATTACAGATCTTGCTCAACACCTAAAGTTTCAAAATGTTTTAAAATAATAATGGTATCATTTTCTCTTGTACTGATCAGTGATTTGTAAGTTTGCCCCCTTGATCTCTATCTTTGTTAATTACTTCATTTTCAGATTTGTCCAGAAACTACTACCACGATAAAGCATAAAAAATGCTTCCCTTTTGTTTTGTATAACAGTTCAAACTCCAATTTCTCTTCCTAAATTTTGAACATTTGTATGCTTAAACTTCACGTATTATACAATTCTGGACATGCTCCTGCTTAGCTATTTATGTTCCCAGTATAGAGTATCAATACTCAAAGCAACTTACCCAAAAAAAAACACACACACACTAGGAATATTGGAGCATTGCAAAAGCTCTATGAACTTGTCATAAAATTAACATCAAGTACAATGAAGCTTGACCTTTTGCCTTATCAAGCAGGAATACTAGGAATGTAAAAAATATATTTCACTCATCATAAAGAGATGCCGACATAAGGAGGCAACACATAAATGAATTTGAAGTTATAGATTACCCGCTGGAGATACAGCTTACCACTTCCCCAAAGTTTATTACATCATAACGCACGATTATTCTCAAACACAACTTCAGAAAAAGGAGGGTGTGCTTGAATGATTGGTAAAGGCTGAAGAATCCAATGCGGTCTTGGCAATGACCTTATTTTCTTCAAGTAACTCTTTCTCGCTGGCTGAATTTCCCTGTATATATTGCATTTACTTCACAGATCATTTTCATTTTAGTTAAGAAATCAGTAATATATATTATATATATGATGCCCATAGTTGTATGACACGTTCTAAGCCAACTTTCATTTAGTTGACCAAAAAATGTTACATTTTGGTAGTTCATTTCAATACCTTGTTGGACTGTCCTCCGATGTAGCCAACTAGCATTATCTGCATATTCTGATCACTTGTTGCCTCATTGCTTCCATCAATCAGACAAACATTCTGAAAAGGGGCACCCAACTAATTTATTAGCTTTTAGCATTGCAGACAGGAAGCAGAATGGAGGCCTTGATTTTGTTGAAGCATTTTCAGAGAGGTATGTCTATCGAGTAGCTACAAGGCATTTTCACCTGAGCCCTACCAACCCGTATCAGTTGGCAGGAAAAGGCTAGAAGAAAGAACATGTTCAAGTAGTATCTTCGCGTAAAGTAAATGTTGTGAATTGACTGCTTAATCAAGCAGTTTCACATATCCTGCTAAATCATGTGAAACTAAGTTTCATATGAGTTCTGATATAAAATATTCTTATTCTCAGAATAAACTTCAAATAGGTATGACACGGACTTGGGAAACATGAAAATAAGCAGCCTCAGATATTAGAACATTGGAAAATTTATCGCGAATTCGGAGGTATATTTTTGTCTACAGTCGCTATGTATCATCACAATTTCTTAACAGTTTAAGAAGAAGATAAGGGTAAAAGTCCAAGAAATAATTACTAACAATGACTTTCTTTAGAGAACAGCAGCCACCGTCCCACTTTACACTCATCAAAATCTTCAGAATCTTTGAAGATTCATCTTTTGCCCAGCCAAAGTAAACTCCAAAAACTTGATCAGGTAGACCAGATGCTCCATCGCCTAAAGATAGAAATTTTTTCCAACTTGTAAAAAATGCCCAATATTAATTAAACAGTACACACGGCCATGTAAAGAACCAATTAGCTACCAGGAATAGTGCAAGACTTCGCATACAACATCATTTCGCAGCTAACAATAAATAAATTTCCCAATAACATCACGCCTGGGATGTTACAAAAACAATGAAATGACATGTTTACACAAATGTTACCTTTATATTACTCTAGTACACTATATGCCTAGAAGAACTGAAGAAGTTTTATGTATGGAAAAGAAAAACAACATTATTACCCCAGGCATTTTGAAAATGAGAAAAATAATGTTGTATAAACCTGCAAATTCATGCAGAAGTCCATTTCTGTATAAACCTCTAAAATATATGGGCTCAATTGGCAAGGCACCATTTACCCCTGCAGACATCAAATAAAAAAAAAGAATTAAACAGTTTGTAAACAAACATATTAAGTGAATAAGTTAGCAAAGTTACACACAGTCTTCGAATGATGGTAGACCCCAAACTTCTGGCTCCAACTCCAGAAGTGAGTGAAGAACCATATCAGCAACAGAAAAATTATCAGATTCACTTGGGAGCGAAGGAACAGCTACGACCTTCATTCCAGCAGCCTTCCCTGCTTTGACACCAGTCCTATTGAAAACAATAGATAAAAAATAGATATCATTACAATAATAAAAGCCTTATATATGGCTATGCCAACATCCCGTGTGCTCTATATATATCTACCAGCAGAGCAAGGAGACCTCTTATTAATGTATTATATCATTCTTCCTCTCTTTACCCTTTCAAAAACTAAGGTAACCAGACCTAGTCCGCGGATATAGAACTAAAAGTGACTTAACTAAATACCTTGAAAATGGTTAACAATTTACATGTATAGCAGGGCAGCTAAACTGTGGTCCTTTATTAGGTGCTCAATTTGTTTATGCTAACATAGTCGTGGAATTATTATCATAAGCTACACAGAACAAGGTAAATTATCCCCCTCCTAATATTTCTTTCTTCCCCAAGATTTCTACAACAACAAGCAAGGTTCTAGACCTAAATATACAATAAATTACTTTAAGGAGTCCAAGAATTAATAAGCATGGAGATAAGCATACTTCTCTCAATTAAGAGCAAAAGTAATAAACTTACAAGGAATCTTCTATCACTAAGCAACAAGCAGCATTCACACCCATTCTATTTGCAGCTTCCAGAAATCTGATGTCCGGTATATTTGATTCACAAGTAAATGAGAAATAAAATTACTACACTGGAGCAGATTGCAGCAAGATCATTACGATAAAAAGGGTATAGTTTAGTGGTAAAGGGTAAGATAAGAAAGGACATCAAATAACATGAAAACAATAAATTACAAGAAAAGCAGCGGACTGATTTAAGAGTAAAACAGAAACAAACATATGGGACTTAATTCAGAATACCAAAAGTATATATTGCAGTAAATGGACTGGACATTCACCAACAAGACTTCTCCAAGAAAATGGAAAGACAGAGAAGATTAAAGAAAAAATAATTGAGAGGTGAAAACACATTAGTGTTTATGTTTTTTTGGGTAAATACTACATGGAAGAACAACTAAATGAATAAAACAAAGCGCCATACATATCTGGAGATGGTTTTCCCGATTTGACCTGGTCACTTCCAAGAACAATTGAAAAGTATTTACTCCAGCCTATAATAATAAGACAAAGGGGAAGAAATGAGAAAAAAAAAATTACACATGAACATAACACATATATTTGCTTTAATCCATATTGCAGCAAAGAAAACCATATTGCCAGTCAAAAAGGCCAATAGAAGAAAAAATTGTTTTCAATCTTACTAACATAAGCGGAGACTACCAAACTTGATTAAATCTATCTGTAGACATAATTAGAATGAATTAGCTTGAATGTAGAATTGATCAGCTTGCTCGCAAACTAATTGGAATTAAATAGAAAAAAATATGACCAAGACTCTTTTTGTCTAAATAAATCAGAATACTGAGATGTTCGGTTTATTTTACGAACTGAAAAATAAACCGAACATGATCATATGATGTTTGTTCATGTGATATAGCTTTATTTCCAGCTAAATTGGCCCAAAGTGTCGAACACTAAGCAAGCAAAAGCTACCCTGGGGCACCACTTCTTTGAGTCTAATTACAGTTTTTCCGACTGTCCTATGTTTCATAGATTCCAATTCCATAATCTATGCTACCTGGGTCAGGGAGGCTAACCGTAAACCTGGGATGATATTAGAGTACTCAGATAAAAACATGTTCTATTTTAACTTTCTGCGTTTTATGATAAATGAAATGTTCATTACTATAATAATTTCTGTGAAGCTACAAACTGCTATTAATTTTAATTATAAATGTGAATATGTGATTTTAATCTGACAATCTAATAATTAAGTAATGATTGATGCATTTGGTGGCTTGTAATGATCACATAAGTTTTTTGAAGTTCGCAAGTAGTTATTAATCCTTTCAATGTTGATAGCCAAATCTCATGAGTAGTTTGTATGCAAGTCAAAGTATACCCATACGATAAACATGTTTTGACAAAGAGAGCAGATAAATTTGAGAATAGTAGTAGGTATTTAATTAATTCTTGCTTCTGTTTAAGAAGTTATATTGCATATAATTACAACACAAGTAAAAAAGACATGGATGGTGGAGATAACTGATAAGGTAAATTGCATAAATTATATGCTGAAGGTTTATATTTGCATCTCGTATCTGTTGTATGCAGTAATGCAGCTGAGACGATGTTATTTTGTAATGGTGTGAAAAATTATGTATAAAACCTATAGGATGCTGAATACTCAAGCCAGGAGCTACATAGAGCTAAGAGTTTGTGCTTTTGTTCTAATGCTGACTCTAAAGATATTGGTGAAAGAGTGAGTACATGTACACAAATGAAACAACTTAAAAAGCATCTTTCCCATGTGAGCATGTAGTTGAACCAATCTTGTAATATGGGTCAACTTGGAGCCACTCATGTAGATCTAGTCTGAGTTCTGGTCAGGAAAATTACCACTTACTTCACACACTCATATTTTGCATTCGTGCCTATGAACTTCTATCGTCTAGAACTTAGGACTGACTATAGATAAGATTTTGTAACATCATAACAAAAATGAGTTTACAAGGGTCTAAATACTGAACTACCCTCTAGATTAGAAAATGTAAAAGGAGATCCAATAGGACCTAAACAGGCATAACATACGTAAGGAATCCACAATGACCAACAGAAAAGAAAGAATGAGAAAATAATAAACCTGGTTGGTGAGAAACTTTTGCTTCCACATTTTTTGTAATGGAGTTTGATGCAAGAGCAAAAGGCACTTTCTTACTATGTAGATGTTTTATTAGACGATTAGCTCCAGGAAGGGCTTGAGCTAGTAGCCACCTAGATGGAAGTAACAAGTAAGCAATAAAACAAATGCCAAAACATCAATATTCGTTGTTACAGTGCTTTTAAACAAACGCGAAAAGATATATTAAGACCCACTTTTCTCGATACATGGGCATAATTTCTTCGGTAAACTGTTCAGGTGTGATTGGTAGGTCGTAGTCTTTGATAATAGCAACCCGTGACTCTTTATGGGTCACCCCCAACCTCATTCCTTCCTTATTGTAATCCACTTCCTTTCCATATCTTGCCAAAAGATCCTTCAAAACATCCTTGGTAAGTACCTCTGCCCACAAACACAACAAAACTGAGTCAGTGTTGCAACATTAACAGATTGATAGTATTGTACTCCTTCCATTCCAAAACTTCCGAAACCGAAAAGAGATTTTAGCATATTCTAACATTAGGTAACATATTTTAGCATGTAATGGCATTTCAAGAATTTTGTGTTACTTCATAATCTTATTTTACTATTTCTTAATTTCAACAATTTTGGAGAAAAAGTTTTACTTGTGTGACCAAGCAGAAGATGTGTCCGCAACATTAGACCAGGGTGGCTAAAACCCTACTGAACTTTCAAATTTTGTAGTAATGTATCTATTTTTAAGATTCCAAGTCCATTTATATGTTATGTCCTCTTCGGATGGCAACATGTATACATAACTCAAGTCCAAATGTCTGATCCAAGCTTGATACTTGCCAAAGAAAAATCATCTCCACTTCCTAAAACAATACTTTTTCTTCTAAACAAATAAAATACAGTAGTGGTAGATCTATCTTGATCTATGAAATTTTTACATCCTAACCCATATAGTAACTAAAACTTAATATACAAATTTGTTTCACGATATATACTTGTTGAGGCTATATTTCACTAGTTACACTTATATTTATTTTCATTAAGCTTTACTCCATATTCTGGTCCGCTTCTGCTACTAGACATGTATAAGTATGACAAACTAAATTTCCCTTTTCTTTAGCTAATAATTCATGTAAAGTTGAAGTTCTACTCAATGTTTTGCGCTTTACATTATAAATGGTAGCTCAAACACATAATTTCATTTTTCAGCAATGTTATATAAAAGGATATCTGTAATATTTATATACATGACAGTTACACTCAAATTAGGACCGAAAAACTAAATTATTACTGCTATGCACTTAATGTTCATGTGCTAAACATTTAGCTCTAACATAGTCACAGTTCCCATTTGAACACGAGCTTATATATATATATATATATATTTGCACAATACTGTATTAAACAGAGAAATAGAAAAGTATGAATAAAATAAAAATAAGAACCTGTGTTCAAAAGGGTCCCATCCATATCAAGTATCACAGCGGAAACAGCTGCATCACCATTCATGGCGGCTTCAAAGATGGGTAAATCAGACACAGGAAAAATAGATGGGGGGTTGTCTATGAATTTGAAAAGGGGGCTTTATAGGCAATAAAAGGGATCCATTCTCATTGCAATTGGGCTCTCTCTTGGGATGCTACTTAGCGTTAAGACTTTCAACCAAATGGGGCTCTGTAAATATAAGCATTAGTATAAGTATATACCATTCTCTATTCCATTTAATTTGACAACTTGTATACGTATAAAGAGAAACTTGGCGCCTTTTTCTCCTTGAAAAGTATAGGCCTTTAATTTTTGTAACCACGATTGGCCCAAAGTTGATACTCACGATTGGGCCTGGCCCATTGAGTTTGATGTGCTCAGCCTCTAAACAAATACAAATCCACCTTAAGCATTTTCCTTTCTATTATTGGTTCAACCACCAATCAAAGTGATAGGCACTGTGTTGGATCTAAATACTAATGGTCAAGTTAAAATGTATTTCCTTTTAGTGGACAATGGGATTGAAACACTTCTTCCTGAGGCCTTATGCTCGACGTTGTTGAAGAGTATAATCTAAAATGAAAATCAAACGTAAAATATCACCGAGTAGTGGTGCGACAACCGCAATGTTGTCATGTTACAGATGGTTTGTGCATCATCGATGACAGGTGCACATTTGCATATAAAAGACTTTGTCACACATTTGCATATAGTTTTTTCTAAAGCTCGTGCAATACAATGGTATTTAATCTCTCCTTCAAGATTATGATATTTTTGTACATACTTATCTTGTTACCTTAGATTCTTGATTTCTTATCCGAGTTTTGAAAAGTCTGCAACACTCCAATAACTTCTAATTCAAATCAACATCAAGTACAATGAAGGTGGAACAGGTAGCCTTATCAAACACGAAGTACTACAACTCTATATTATATATTCTACTCATCATAACGGACACCGCCACAAGGGGACATGGTAATAATTTTCCGGTGGAGCTAAGCTTACCACTTCTGTATCTTATTTCCATAGGAGAGCACAATTATCCTCAAACAGAACTTCAGAAAGAGGAAGGCATGCAGGAATTATGAGTAAAAGCTGAAGAATCCAATGCAGTCCTGGCTACAACCTTGTCTTCTTCAAGTATTTCAATCTCCCCGGATGACTTTCTCTGCAAATAATGCATCTAAATTCACAAGACATTTTCATTATAATTTAAAACTCAGTAATTTTAAAATATGCCAATAGTTGTATGTTTTCTTCTATGCTAATGTTTTCTTTCAATGTAATTACCTTGTTACACTGTCCTCCAATGTAGCCAACTAGCATTATCTGCATCTTCTGATCACGAGTTGCCTTAATGCTTTCATCAATTGGACAAACATGCTGAAAAGAAGCACCCAATTATAAAAGAACATTTTGGCATTGCAGGAGTATTTTAAGAAAAAGGTATGTAAGGCTTCATTCATTAAAACATTTCAGAAAACCAAAGCAAACATACTCAGTATGTCCAGTTGGATAAGACCTTAACTGTAGTCCTAGGTGTTTTCAGAAAGGTGGGACTATTATGAAGTGTTTGCACCTGAGCCATGCTAATCCTATCATATAAATTGGTGGAATAAGCTATAATGAGATTAAATGTTTCAGAATCTACATTTCCAAGTAAAATTATGTGAATTTGACTGCTCATCACTTATCCTTCTGGTCTCTACTCACTACTACTATTACTGAATAGAAAGACGAGATTTACAAGATGATGACTTTTGATATCTAATATCCTTCTCATTCTTAGAAATAACTTCAAATAAGAATGACAGTGCGAAATCAGGAAACAGGAAGCAAAGCAGCCACAAAAGTTAGAAAAGGAGGAGATATATTGCAGATTCGGCAGAATACTTAGGCCAACAGTTACAATGTATCATCACAATATATTACTAACAATTTGCAAAGAAGATAAGGGTAAATTCTGAGAGATAATTACTAACAATGACTTTTTCTAAAGAACCGCAATCAAGCGGCTTGATGCTCATCAAAATCTTCAACATCTTTGGGGATTCAAGTTTTGCCCAGCCAATGTAAACTCCCATAACTTGATCAGGTAGACCAGATGCGCCAACAACTAAGATAGAAAAATATTTAGACTTCTTGTAGTTAATGCCCATATTGATGATTAAAACAATATATACTGTCTTGATTGTTAACCAACAGGCTACTAGAAATAGTGCAAAAGTGCACATACAACATTGTTTTGAAACTCGAAAAGTTATAAACATTCAAACCTAATCCCATACTGTCGATGTTATGGGAAAGGTAAATGGCATGTCTTCATAATATTAATGAGATGGAATGATGGATTCTACATTCAAATACTTAAATAATATGCTACATATCTGGGAAGGACCAAAAAAAACTACAGTATTACTCCCAGCATTCCAGATGAGATGAAAATTTATTCTTCAAACCTGCAAGTTTGTGCAAATATCCATTTCTGTGGAGGCCTCTGACATGTATAGGTTCAATTGGCACGACCCCACTAACCCCTGCAGACATCATAATAATAATCAGACTGATAGAAAAACACAGTTGGGAAAGCAAGCTATTGAGTAGATTAATTAGCAAAGATACACACAGTCTTCGAATGGTGGTAGACCCCAAACTTCTGGCTGCAAGTCCAGAAGTGAGTTAAGAACCATATCAGCAACAGTAAATTGACCAGATTCACTTTGGAGCGAAGGAACAGCCACAACCTTCATTCCAGCAGCCTTCGCTGCTTTTACACCAATCCTGTTGAGATGCATGAATATCGCACGAGTTTAGGAAACTACAATATGACAAAGGCGAAGTGAACATGTAAGCTATGCCAATCTCTACGTGCTTAATATCATTTTACCAACAACACAAGGAGACCTCTTACCAGTGCATCCATTTATTTTTCTGACTTTACCCTGAGTCCCCTAGCTACTATACAGAAAAAGAACTAAAAGTGATTTAATATCAAATGCCTAAAAGATATTTTAGACATATAGCAGCAGGAGCTATAATGTGGTTCAACTTTAGGTGGCTCAACTTGTCTATACAAATATAGTCGAAGGTTTGACTTCATCAACAACACAGCACGAGATAATAGACTATTTATTCCCCTCATGATACTTCTTTCCCTGGGACTTGGGAGTAATTCTACAGTATAAGAGAGTTGATCACTTAAAGTAACACTAACAATAAGGTTGCATCTACATAATAAACTATGAGATTACTTTAAGTACAAAACCAATAATCTTGTGATCAGCAGATTTTTCTCTATTAAGAGGTTTGAAAACAAAAAGCTTACAAGGAATCTTCTATCACTAGGCAACAAGAAGCATTCACACCCATCCTATTTGCAGCCTCCAGAAATCTGATGTCCAGATGAAATGATTCACATTATATGAGAATATATATTAATATACCAGAGCAGATTGCATTAGGACTATTCCGATAAGAATTTTTAAAGCAAAAAAAAAAAGTTACTGTCAAGGGAAAGATAAAAAAGCACATACATTTACAGAAATATATTCATTCCAGTGAAAGCAGTTGACAGATTTAAAAGTAAAACAGAAACAAATATATGACACTTAATTTGTAGTAGAAAACCATAACATCTCCTCTACAATATTCATGAAACGGCCTGATGTTTTCTTTATTGCAGTGGACCAGATATTCACCAGAAAGCCTTCTCAAATAAACCAAAAATGTCGAAGAAGGTTTTAAAAAAGAATTGGAAGGTGAAAAACATCGTAAGTATACAATTTCTGTTAGACACTACATGGAATTACAATTAAATGGCTAAAACAAAGCATCATTCCTTACATATCTGGAGCCGGTTTTCCTGATTTGACTTGGTCACTTCCAAGAACAATCGGAAAGCATTTTGTCCAACCTATAATAATTTCACAAACGAAACCAATGGATTAAGATATACATGAATGTTACACATAAATTTTTATATAGTCGTTTTGCAGTGAGTTGCATCTTTTTGTCTGAGGCTAATTGAAAAAAAAAAAAAAACATGATAACCAATTCCCACTAGCAGAAAGTCGGAAGCCAAAGTTACTGGACCTGATGCAACCTGCCTATAGACTTTGTACTGCTCGTCTTGCTCTATATATGTGATTATCTTGCTTGCTATTAAACTGGATTCGACTAGTAAATATATGATTGAGACTCTTTTTTGTCAACATACGATCAGAATATAAGAGCCTTTTGTTACTTGGTTCATTTTACAGGTTGAACTTGACCAATATGATGTTTATCCACATAAGTATGGAATAGCTTGGATATTTTACAACTTAGGTATATATTGTCGATAAGTACTCTAGACCTCCTTCTAGAGTTTTTAGATGGATTCACCGCATACCTGATGGGTATAGAGCAAATGTTAAAGTTGGAGAACTCAACTATTCTGTCACTGAGAGTGGCTCGGTTCCTAGTAGCTTGCTGGCAGAAGCATATCCTCTGCTCACATGTGTTGAATTTTATGATCAAGTGAATCTGGACACTCTAGTTTATTTTGTGATTATGTGCAGTATGTAAGAAGTAAAACAAAGCACTAAATTCATAAACGTAAAGAAGAACCAACTGGACCAACACATAATGAGCACATAATGACCAAATGACAAAAAAATGAGAAATAATAAACCTGGTTGGTGAGAAATTTTTGCTTCTACATTTGTAGTCATAGAATTCGATGCAACAGCAACCGGCACTTTATGATTGTCGAGATGTCTAATTAGACGATTGGCTCCAGGAAGTGCTTGCGCTAATAGCCACCTTGATTGAAGTAAAAAATAAGGAAAAAAGCCAGATTAAATTATCAAACGAAGTCCAAACATCAGCACAGGCACGGATAGAGATATTAAAAACAACCTTTCTCGATACATTGGCCTAATTTCTTCGGTAAAGCTTTCAGGTGTCATTAATAGGTCATATTCTTTGATAATAGCAAGTCGGAACTCTTTATGGGACATCCCCGACCTCGTGTCTTCCTTCTTCTGATCCACTACCTTCCCATATCTAGCCAAATAATCCTTCAAAACATCCTTGTTAAGCACCTCTGCTCACACACAGAAACACAACAACTCTGAGCCAGTTCAGCAACAAAGTAAATGGAACATTTGTATTCCTTCAGTTCCAGCACAAAAAAGACTCCTCCAACAAGTCCAACATTAGTTAGCATATTAATACTTAGCAGCTCTTCAAAAACGGAAGGGGGGTTATAATGTACGTAATAGTTACTCAACGTTTTTCTTGTTACAATGTACATGGTAGCTCAAACACATGATTGCAGCAACATTCTAACATGATAAATGAACATATATTTATGTACACAACACTAAACAGGGAAACATAAAAGTATGAATGAGGGGCCGGAAATAAGAACCTGTGTTCAAAAGGGTCCCGTCTAAATCAAGAATTACAGCAGAAACATGGGTATATGCTTCATCACCCTTCATGGCGGATTCAAAGAAGAGTTATACAACGAAAAATAGATGGGTAGTGAATAAACTAGATTATAAAGTGCAAAAGAGTTTGCATTGTTTTATAGTAGATTAAAGGGATCCAATCTCATTGATACTACTTGCGGTAGACTTTTAATTTTTTTTCACGTGGTAATTAACTTAACTAGCTATATAATAGTAGAGTAATAGTATTAGCATGTATCTTCTAGGAATCTAGGTTCATGTCATTTATTCAACAATTACGGAATACATACACTCACTACCAAGGGTTAACAGAAACTTGCGGCCTTCTTCTACTTGAATTTAGTAAGCACGATAGGACCACTGTAAACAGTGACTGATTGGGACATTGAAACTGGGTGCAGACTTACTTGAGAGCACAAGGACAATCGAGAGAGTACACACTACTAAATGACTATCGAGTACCATAGTTAGAAAAATAATCGGAATTAAATGATTTCTTGGCAATTTATGGAATTGGACGCTTTATCAGCAGTATCTACATGACAGCTTATACTTGTTTCTGAATAGCAACCAAAGTGATTGACGAGTGACGATAATACTGTATTTTACCCCTGAACAATGAGAATGAAAAAGACAACCTAGCGTACCTTGAAGCCTGATATTATGATACGAAAGAGTACTACTTGTCGAGAGATAATAGTGCAGAAATTTAGGAGGCATTATTAATTAATTATTAATTTCATAAATTCATTCTTCAACTCAATTCCGATCGAGCAGATTCAGGGATGCCAAAAATAACAAACTTGATAAAGGAAAGAAAAAACTAGGAACACATTTAATAATTTTCACCAAAATATCACATGAACATACAACAATCAGCCCAAAATGCATGAATGATTATGTCTGTTGGAATTGCTTTGCACCACAGCTTGATATTTTCGGTAAATTCTACATGCAGATTAGATGGGTCTGTTGGACCTACCTCTCTACAGATGTGGTATTTTGGTCACCACTCTTTCAAATGTTGTTTTGTTATGGCATTTGTTTTGGACTTGCCACCACTATAACTTGCTGACATTCAAGAAACAGGACCGAATTTTATGTATCAAATCAAAAGACCATAAATGTAAATGTTATCATCTCATACATAATATAAAGATTGGGAGAAAACTGGACAGTAAGTTTTAGCCCCCCACATGGATACTGGCAGTTGCTGAAAAAATAAAACTACCCAACAGCCAAAGAAATCCTCTTGAACACATTCAATACACTGAGAAGGATAAGCTCCAGAAATGCAAATCAAACCATTACCAGACCAAACTCTAAACTCATAATTAAACAGACATTACACCCAATACGGAAGGTGAGCATTAACTATTACAAATAGAGTCAAACATCCCCCATCGGTAATTCTGATCATCTCTTGGATTCATGAGCTTGTTCGAATACCTGCTTCACTGCAAGATAAAAGGCCAATAAATTGTTCAATCATATATCAGATATCAAACAAGAGAAACTACAGAGGTAACATGTAAAAATACCCACCTCTGCCTCCTCGCCTTGGATAGCCTTGCTGACACCATCTTTGTGCCCATCCTCTGTTGCGGCAAAACAAAGGCAACAATTAAGTAAATTATTTACAAAACATAAGCAAAGACCAGGGAGTAAATGAGAAAAAAGAAATGTAGCATGGTAAAAAGAAATAAACTTTATCCGCTGTTATAAAAAACTTAAGATTATACTAACAAACTTTTGGCGCATTTTCATTTATTTAATAAAATTATGCAATTCTGATCCAAGTGGATATGCCTAGAGGAATACTACTGTAAATTTGTAATGCGTAACTTTTTGTCCTCAAAACTCAATTTTTTCATTGCTTGTGATCTTTTATTATAAAAAGGATGATAGAAATTAAAATTGTTATTATAATAGGTACTGAGATCTCAATAATTACCTCCTTCCTCCGGAATGTCAGAAGTCCACAAGGTGAGGTTGTCCCTCAGTAGCTGCATAATTAAAGTACTATCTTTGTATGACTCCTCACTTAGGTTATCAAGCTCAGAAATTGCTTCATCAAATGCCTGCTTTGCTAGCCGACAAGCTCTGGGAAAATTAAATTGCACAAACATTAAATAGATTGTAGAATAACCAAAATTCTCTTGCAATCCTATAAAAATTATAGCATACCTTTCGGGTGAATTCAAAATCTCATAGTAGAAGACTGAAAAATTCAAAGCCAAGCCCAGCCGAATGGGATGTGTAGAAGCCAATTCAGCATCTGCTGATGCAGTAGCTGCCTGCAATAGGATATTCAAGGAAAGCATAAATCCCTTTAGTTTTTTGAACGAAATAACATATATTGTGTACAAATATTATCAAGCTAATAGGTAGCTGGATAATAAATAAAAGCCACAGCAGAACCTAAAACAGAACAAACTTCTCAAGACGCATATTTCAGACACAACCATACGCATGACTGATGATGCGGAAGACTGGAAACTTAACGTTAAAATTAAAATTAAAGATGCCGCAGGCAAAATACCTCATAAGCTTTTAAAGAAAGATCAGCAACATCTTTCCGATCATTGCCAGACTTAAATTCTGCAAGATACCTATAATAATCCCCTTTCCTAAACACAAAAAACCAACCAATTAAGTTCACCATAGGCATAAATATTCAAAATACTTGGGCTAATTAAATTAATACTTATAAACATAACATTTAAAAAATTCCTCACATCTTATAGTAAAAGACTGTAGATTCACCAGGAGTGCACGAAGGGATGAGATGTTCATCAATAACACTCATTATGTCATTACATATGGCTGTCAGCTCGGTCTCAACCTTTTGTCTATATTCCTTAATCCTGTTTGCATTCTGATGGTTTCCCCTTGATTCTTCTTTTTGCTCAATGGATGACAAAATACGCCAAGAAGCCCTACGAGAACCAATCACATTCTTGTAACCAACTGAGAGCAAATTTCTCTCCTCCACGGTCAATTCAACATCCAATTTGGCAACATTCTTCATTGCCTCCACCATTTCTGGCAGACAAAACTACATTTATTAGAAAATGAAACTTTAATTACATGCTTCAAGCCTACAATCATGTACTGTCCCAGCTCCCAATGCCTAGCTAGTTAAGCCTTACATGTTTTATATTTTAGTAGCATCAGATAATTACAAGAGCCAGGTGACCCTTTTAGTTACAATCCAAGTTACACGTTAGTTAAGCCAATAAGGCTTGTTTTTTACGCCTTAAGATCATCAAAAGCGCTATGAAAAAATGTAAGACATCAAAGTATTCGGTTCTTCTGTCCATAAAACATAACAGTAACATAGATCGAATCTACTGGATTCTCCTATCTATCTTTGCAACAATAAAAAAACCTGATTTCCTCGATTATATTACATTCACACTAATTTTATATTTTAAAAAATAATCCTATCAAGTGATATTTTTAAACACTCTCTGGTTCATTTTTTTGGTTAAAGTCAATTACAATCATTTAAACACACACAAGCCTCTACTTATACTCGAACTTTCAAGAATCGTAACCCATCCCCAGATTTCACAGATCCTTAGAAAATGATCTAAAAAGTAGGTGTAATCTAGTACATGTGCTAATTGATATAACATAAATCTCCAAAATTAAAAACAAAAAAGATAATAAAACTATTTAATAGGAGTAAAACAAATTAAATCGAAGTAAATAGTTACCATCATAGCGTTCGGCTTGTTCAGCGAGCTTGGCGCTGTAAACGAAAGTGTCTCTTGAAGCCATAGCTGCTGCTGCTAATATCCGACCCGATCTGAAATTAGGGTTTTCGATTTATGGGGTTTCGCGAATCTCTCGTCCCTCCTTGTAAGAAAATGTATATATTTTTATGGTTTTTTGTGTATGCGAAATGGGCCCTGAGTAGTATACTTTCAGTCCAAAATTTCTATGATTTCGGGATTACAATACCCACCTTGGGTGGCCCTAAATTTATTCTATTTTCTCTGTTTTTCCATTTTCTTCCTTTATGCTTCTAATCTATCTGTTATCTATCTATTATATTTACCGGCTTATAACCCCTGCGAAGCACGGGTGAGCTTAGTCTTGTTAAATAATTTTTTATATTACATTGACATCTATACTAATGGTGAAATCTATGTAGAAGATGAGATCGAAGTAGAACCATATGAGCAAACTAATAAAAATAAATAAAAATTCACAAAAGTTTATAATCTTAATAATATAATATTATAAATATTAATAATTCTTTATTTAATTGCATGTATTGTTTAGAACTAACAATATAAATTCTAAATTTTAACATCGCTATTGAGAGTATTGGAACTTGTGTTTTTGGTTGTTTAGCATAAAAAAATTAATATTGTTGTTGTAACGATTCGAACCTTGTTCTTTTGGTAAAATAACATAAATAGAGAAAAAAAATATATTGTTATTGTGAGTATTCGAACCTTGCTCTTTTGGTAAAATAGCATGAATAAAGAATATTCTTTAGTATAGATCTAACTACTCTGATTTATTTACTGAAAATCCAAAGGCTGCTTATTCTTTTTATGGTTGAACCAAACTACCAACAATTATACTATGTTTTGCTTATTATAGTTTAGTATAGATTATATGTGAACATGGGTTTTTAGCCTATTTAGTAAATTACTTATACGCCCTTTCAATCATATTAATATCAAAAATTATACTATATTTTGCTTATTATAGTTTAGTATAGATTATATGTGAACATGGGTTTCTAGCCTATTTAGTAAATTACTTATACGCCCTTTCAATCATATTATCATATTAATATCAAAAAATTTGCTCTGTCATGGAATTGAACCCAAGACCTCATGAACTAATAGATTTAAAATCAAGTCTATAACCATTGTATCAACACAACATTTGATGTAACTATTAAAATCATTAACTATTAAGTAGCTCCCTTATTGTATAAATTTTAAAAACATTTTCTTTTCTTTTCTTTTTGCTGAAAACCTTTTCATTTTAATAATTAAATTTGTATATTATATAAATGATGTGAATATGTAATAATTAAAATTCAAGTTATACGAAGAATAACTTCCATGAATAGCATATTATATTTT
>PHNY01300224.1:6323-19232 GCA_003724115.2 Anethum foeniculum
GGAGGCGTTTTTATAAGGAGAAATGCTACTCCCTCCGTCCCACTAATATTGGTCTTCAATCAAAATACACGTATTTAGCAATTAATTAAAATTTACCAAATTTAACCACAACTATTAATATATTTAGAAAAACTTACCGTATTTAACAATTTTTTTGCTTTAATAAGGAAATGTGGCCAAAAGTTTTGGGACAGACGAAAAAGGAAATGTGGCCAATATAAATGGGACGGAGGGAGTAGAATTTTCACGGTTCCCGAATGCTGAGTTGTCAATATATGATAGGCTATTTTTTCATAAATGATATAGACTCATCGTGCATTCATATGAGTTTCACAAATATCATTCGGGAATACTTTTGATAACACCTTTTATAATTCTTAAGATTGATTTAAAATCTTTCAACCTAACTCAAAAATAATTACATAACTGAACCCTACCAACTGTACATCTATTTTAATCTGATTGAACAGATTACATAGTTTTGAAGAAATTATTTAAATGATGTACAATATCATTCATTTCGAAATTAAAATAAAATTAAAATGCGTGTAACTTTCGATTTTAGTACTAGTAGTTAAGTTTGATTAACATTATGATTTTAATAATGTGATTAACATTATGATTTTAATAATGTCAATTATATCTATGTCGTATATATACACATAAAATATAATCATAAGATTATGAATACAAGCATGATATTATTATATAATATACAATCATATATAATACAAAAATATTTATTGAAATTATTTAAAAAAAATTAATTTAAGTTGGGATGGGTTGAGTTGACTTATCGAAAAGTATAAAATCTGCATTTTATCCAATTTAAATTATTTTTACCCAATTAATTATTTTTAACCAATTAAATATTAAAAAAATATTATTTTTTTAAAATCAACTTAATCGATAAAAAAAGGGACAAGTTGGTTTGATCTCGTAGGATTCCACATCGATCAACACCTTATGTTGTATTTGGTTGGGCTGAATGAAATATAATAGAATGAAATGAGATTTTAAATAAAAATGATTAAATTTTTAAATTTTTCATTCTTTAACTTATTTCATTCCTAACCCCCTAAACTATAATCAAATACCCCCAATTTGAAATGGAATGCTTCATTCCTTACTAACCCTGTTTTCTTTGCAATTTTCATCATAACAATTTTACATCTTTAAAATTTTTTTTTTCAAATCTTTACACCAACTCCTATTTATTTTCTTTAATTTCATCTATTCCATTTTATTTCATTTCATTTACCCAGCAAAATACAAAAATGTATACACAAACGCATTTAATGACCATTCAGGCCTTAATCTTCTGGGGACATGTACGTTTAATAGTCTAAACGTACGATAAATAATTGACGATTATGTACTGAGAGAAAATTAAATTAAAGACGTTTGTTACAACTTACAAGTCAATTGTGAGCCCCAGAACTTAGAAGGAGTAGTAGAGGAGTAATACTATCAGAAACCCTACCAACACAACCATGACTTATTGACTTGGCATAAAAGTTCGCAACTTATCGCAACTTGGAATACTCAAATTTGAGGAGACTTGACTAAGGGCGTAAACGAGCCCAACTGTTCGTGAGCTACTCGAGCTCGGTTCGTGTAATATTCGAATTCGGCTAGATAATAATCGAGCTCGAGCTCGAGCTTTTCGAATTATTTACCGAGCTGAGTTAGAGTTTCAAGGTACTCAGCTCGTAAGGTTCGCGAGCCTTATCGAGTCTTTATTATTTTTAATTTTTTTATTATATATATATTTTTATATAAATATTTAATATTATTTTTATGTATTATATATTTAATCGAATCGAACTCGAGTTTTTCTTAATATTTAGTAAAATTAATTTGAGCCGAACTCGAGCCTATCGAACTTTTTACGAGCCGAGCTTCGAACTTGAAAATAAAGGCTCGATCGATTGCAATCCCGAACTTTTTTAGTCGAGCCCGAGCCGAGCCTGGCAGTGTTCGGCTCGGCTCGATTACACCCCTAGACTCAACCACGGTTGAACAGCGCAAATGATAAAGAATTATTTTTTCTTGATCATATCAACTGCAGCTAATAAAGCTATATGAAAAATAAAAATTGAAGAAGACTCCAGCACATAAAGACTGTAGTCATCCAAGATTCTAATTACCAGCTCCAGCAAGAACCTGCAATAAGTCTCTATATTAATCTCTTGTTATTAACGGAAGAAAATGTCAACTAGAAAACGATGTTCAAGATACATTAGTATAAGTATACTTGCACTTAAAAAAATATGTTTGAACACCGCCTTTAAGGGACAAAAAGGGGAGCGCTAACTGACCTTGCTAGGTTTTTATTTCTTCCACGAAAAACCTTGTAGATCTGCTTGTTCAAAAATAAACAATTTTGTGTTGGATTCAATGGTATTCAATCTATTATTTGTGATTCATCGATTATTATTATTAATGATTTAAATAAAACTTGAACCTAATTATAATTAAATTAAATACGATATATATTTATGAATTTATGTTAGAACAAAAGTAAATACATATGCCATTTTTACATATAAAGGAGAATTATGAAGATCAAATTACTCAAGTACTCCCACTCTTTGCTCTACATCAAGACCGTCAATAGCCTCTTTTGCGCTATTGATCTATACTCACTTTAATCTTTACTCTTTTTTAAGATTATAGCCTCTTTTAATTTACGCTTCTGCTATTAATTTATACTCATAATTTTTATTAATATATATATATATATATATATATATATATGAGATTATATTTATATCCATAATTTAGTCTAACTAAATCCGATTAAAAACATATCTACTGAAGATAACGGTTCAATAGCGTTAAATCGAAATTAATATATAACTAAATATGGTATGATCATGATTAAAATATTGTCTACAATCTAATACCACATGCTTTGGTTCACCATATCTAATCAAATTCTGACTTTTTTCTCGGTTAAATTAGTCGAACTTTAACTGTATATTAAAAATTATATTTTTATAATTATAATAAGGTGAAAAATACATTTAAAGAAGATCACATATATTTTTATATGATATAATTATTAATTTGTTTAATTATATAATATATGTAAATTTCAGTTAAAAATTAAGTTCTTGTTTGAAAAATAAAATAATATATGTAAGTTGAGAAGTGTATCAGTTCGAATTTAAGTACCGATTATATAATATAATTATTCTTGGCTTTAAATGGACAAATATTGTGAAACCGGAAAAGTTTATAATATAAGTATTTGCTTCATCGTAAATTTGCTTTCTTTCTTGGAAAAATTAGGATAATAAAAACATATTCGATCCAATCAAATATTAACGCTGAAACTTCCTAGTCTTAGGATTTTGAGAGTCGACTCCGGTTTTAGCCGCCGTTTCTTCGCATGCCTATCCTTCATACTCCCCCCTTTTGCCCTTCCATACTCTCTGTTTTTTTCGATAAAATCGAGATGTAATTTTTTTACATGAGATCTTGTTGAGTACCTTGTTATCTAGGTTGTTTGCTGTGCCCATCTTTTTGGGATGTTAGTGTGTTACTCCCTCTGTCCCATTCAATTCTATACATTACTTTTTGACACGTTTTTTTAGACTCCTTTAAAGTATAGTTTCATAATTTTTTTTTCTGAATAAAAATTAAATGTCTAAACTTTTATTCAGAAAAAAAATTAAAAAAAATAATTACGGAACTACACTTTATAGGAGCCTCGAAATGCGTGCAAACAGTGCACTTAGGCTTCTCAATGGGACGGAGGGAGTATGTTTTATGTTTTTATGTGACCTGTTAACAGGTTTTGGTATATCGCAACAGCTCACCTTTCACCGTGGTATATATCGCAAGAGCTCACCTTTTACAACAAAAGATTGTTCGTATTTTGGGGGTATTTGGTACTCCAGTATCAGTTGATGTAACTGATAGTTTTGAACATTGCGCTACATATGACACTTATGTGAAGATCAATTGTGATGCTACTAGTTTCACAACTGGTGTAAGTTGGATCGCTCAATATGTTATTGTAATACTTTTTAGATTAAAGAATTTGAATATTTTATTTGTTTAGCAATCTGAAAACAAAACAGCTATTGATTTAGTTTGTCTTTTGTTTCACAATCTGATTGTAGTTGACGGTTCGGAGGTTTGTTCCGGCTGAGTTTTTATATTTTAATAAATCTTTCTATTGTTCGTTAAAAAAAATATATTAACGCTGAAAAATGTAAAAAGAAAGTGAAGGAAAATGTCAAAGTCAAACGCACTATAAAATATTACCAATTAATTTAAAATTAAAAATTTTAAGTTGGTACGGCAGCTCTTTGTTTTTTCTTAATCAGTTTGTATTTACTAAAAGTTATCATAAAAGACATTGATCAGCTGAATGAGTCCTTTTAATAAATAAACCCAGGTTGGTATCGATTTGAAAGGGACATGCATAGTAAAAGTCATTAGGTCGTAATATTTTATTGTTTTTACCAGATAAATTTATAGTAAAATATTTATACATGTTTAATTTTCAAACTTCATTACCATTTGCCAATAATAAACATATTTCATATGACTTTAGGTGTCATAAAATAATGAATAAAACCGTCGTTTTACAATGGCACTTTGGTTATTTGCTGTAACTATGATTTTAGATTTTGATAAAATTTTATGCCATATGAGTTAAAATTTACAATTATAATTTTATTTTAAAGATTTTAAAAAATTTAATAATAATTTTTTGCTTCACTGTCTATGTTATATTCGATAATAATTGATAAAAAATTAATAGATGTTTATGTGACGTTCCAATAATCTGAGGTAACCGGAGGAGTGACCTCCTTAGTAGGTCACAATTTTTAAGAAGGCGTTTTAAAACATGTATTTTATTTGAATTTCAAATGTCAGAGTTTTTATTTCAAATTCTCATATTTATACTAATATTTGAATGTACATGATGAAATCTAAATCCAAATTCTTAAACAACTTATTTAATCAAATGAAATCTAGGTTCCTAACCGGACCAGTGTCATGATATTATACTTTTCTATGAAATTTCTAATATAAAAGTAAAAAGTAGTTTGTCCTTGACAAGTATTGGTTACATTGGCGGATTGACCTACGTATCTGCAAACACAACTGACAAGTGCATGTGTGATGTGTATATATATTATTGCAGCTAAAAAGAAGCACCACTAATCTCGCGTTACTTGGACAAATATACTGGAATACCAAACGTTGACAACCAAGGAAGGTAGCATTCTAGAGAGGTAGCTAAAGATGACTGGTGAAAGCAATGGAAAGCTTATATTGAAGAAGATGATACCAGATATCAAGTTCACCAAGCTGTTTATCAATGGAGAATTTGTAGATTCCGTTTCAGGTTTGTCTTTTTTCCCCTGTTTTTTCATTTCTCTACAGCTCTATATTGCTTTTGTTCTCATAGGTTACATACATGCATATGCATCTATTTTAAAATATAGACAAACTTTTGCTATTTGGTTGGTGTGTTGAACAAAATATTACATGTAGGCAAAGCTTTTGAGACTATTGATCCAAGAACAGAAGAAGTTATTGCAAAGGTTGCAGAAGGGAGCGAAGAAGATATCGATTTGGCTGTCAAGGCTGCCCGGGTTGCATTTGACAATGGACCATGGCCTCGATTTTCCGGAGCTGTAAGCATTCCATATAATATATGTTTTGAGGATAGTGAATTGATCTAAAATGGGCATGTTTCATTAGACTATATGTTTGATTTGAAGACTTTTAATTATGCCTCAATGACTTATTGCAACGTTTTATTATGTGTACTCTGAACTACTCTGTACATCTATGTTGCTATGTTCTAAAATGTTTAGAACTTACCTGGTTTCTTCTGATGATCAGCAAAGGAGAAAAATAATGATGAAACTAGCAGACTTAATTGATGAAAATACGGAAGAGTTGGCAGCTTTAGATGCTATTGATGCGGGAAAACTATTTCATCATGGCAAGACTAGAGACATTCCAGGCGCAGCAGAAACCTTTCGCTATTATGCAGGTGCCGCAGATAAAATTCATGGAGATACACTGAAAATGTCAATGGACTATCAAGCATATACGTTGCTAGAGCCTGTTGGTGTCGTCGGGCACATCATCCCTTGGAACTTCCCCACTCAAATGTTTGTTATGAAGGTTGCTCCAGCATTAGCGGCTGGCTGCACAATGGTTGTCAAACCTGCTGAGCAGACACCACTTTCAGCACTGTACTATGCTCATTTGAGCAAGCTGGTAAGACACCTAATTAGCATGCTGCAAAAACTAGCACTCCTGATTCTTTTCATCAAAAAGAAAAAGATTCTCGTTCTCGAAATACATAAGGATGTAAATTGTTCAGATAAAAGTTAATAGTGTATAAATTGATGGCACCATATCAATGTTTTAGATATTGTGTCATGTTATAACATAATCAACGAAGTTGATTTGTTAGTTAAACTAAAAATCCGAAGAGAAGAAATTAACTTTTTTCGTATGTAGCAATTTTTCTCGAACAGGGGCAAAAATTTAACTCATCTAACATGAATCAGGCTTTAATTTATTAAGACTACTTATTTTCAATACAGGCTGGCATTCCCGATGGAGTGGTCAATGTCGTTAATGGATATGGACCGGTAGCTGGTGCTGCCCTAGCTTCTCATATGGACGTCGATAAGGTTATTGCAAGCCCCACCTTAGATATTGTCTTAATTATTGCAAAAATATGACTCGGCATCATTGGATCAAAATTTAATTGGTTAAACCTTGGTACTTTCATTAGGTATCTTTCACAGGATCGACAGAAGTAGGGCGTTTAGTAATGCAGGCTGCCGCAATGAGCAACTTGAAGCAAGTCACACTTGAACTAGGAGGGAAATCACCCATCATAATATTTGATGATGCAGAGCTTGATAGAGCCGTGCATCTTGCTCTTATTGGAAATCTATATAATAAGGCAAGTAGACTCTACTAGATTGTACATCTCACCAAATTTACACTAGACGACATAAATATAAAATTTGCTTGATGTTCTTTCAGGGAGAAATTTGCGCTGCTGGTTCTCGTGTTTTTGTTCAGGAAGGTATATATGAAGAATTTTTGAAGCAGTTGGAAGAGAAAGTGAAATCATGGGTGGTTGGAGATCCGTTTGATCCAGATTCCCAGCAAGGACCACAAGTATGAGAGTTTTATTAATATCACTCATAACTTATTTGCATTTAACAACTACCTATTCTCAACCCTTGTTAGATTCAGAACTTAATTACGCAATTTATTGCATACCTAATTACTGATATTTTTCCTTCTGCTGTGGTGCAGATTGAGAAGAAACAGTACAATAAAATACTCTCATACATTGAGCAGGGTAAGAAAGAGGGTGCCACCCTGCTAACTGGTGGTAAGCCCGTCGGAAAAGGAGGATATTATATTGAGCCAACAATTTTTACTGATGTTAAGGTAAGCATGTTTTATTTTTCAACTGTTGCTTGTACTTTCCTCTATGATTATAACAAATTGTTGAGTTTGGTTATGTCACTTGGGATTTTATTTTTTTGTTTACACAGGATGATATGATAATTGCAAAGGATGAAATTTTTGGCCCTGTCATGTCAATTCTAAAGTTCAAGTAAGTTTTGATAGTACTGGTTTTTTATGTATGAACTAACAGCGTGTTTGGACTAGTTAACTTTCCAGACAAATTATCCTAAGCTAAGCCTTATGTTCACAAAAATTTTCATCTTAAAAATATTGCAGGACCGTTGATGAGGTGATTACCAGAGCTAATGCCACAACATATGGTCTAGTAGCAGGTGTTATCACCAACAATTTGAATACTGCCAACACTGTGTCAAGATCCATTCGCGCAGGCACTATCTGGATAAACTGCTACTTTGCTTTCGACAAGGATACTCCTTTTGGGGGATATAAAATGAGTGGATATGGGAGAGATATGGGAATGGAAGGACTTTCCAAGTATCTTCATGTCAAAACTGTTGCAACTCCTATATATAACACCCCTTGGTTGTGATTCTGCATGCTCTTGTAGGCATCTCAACCAAACAAGAGATTCCTAGCTAAAATTTTATAATAAGGCCTCGTGTGTAAATGTATTTTAAGATTAAAGTAAATTCGCCCCAAAATATTTGTTTACTACAAGATTTTAAGTTTGTGATGAATGTATAAGTTTGTTCTGTACATTATATCTGCATGCAATTTATGGGGACTTCAAATCATTAGACCAACCAGCTAAAATCGACCACACCAACCCATTCGGTTCACGTTTTTCATGCTTTTAGACTGCTGTCTACTGGTTCCAATAAAGCTATCAACTTGAATTCATCTGAAATCGTAGTCAATTTAAGGTCCCAGTGTCCTACATAAAATTATGGTGATATTGTGAACTTATGCCCAGTCCAGTTAAGATGGTCCATTTGGTTGGCCATGCTTTGTTGCAGTGAACATCTGGGGCCTTCTATTTTAACCTGTTTGAAGTACAGATTGTTTATCAAATCTGACCAGTAGGATTTGCTTGAAAGCCTTCCAGGATTCATAAATGTACCCTGTTACAAAATTTGTTCTGGCAACATTCTTGTTATGTCGGTATCTTCATATCTCTATTCTTCTGGCCTTGAGGCCTGACTTTTTGATGATACTCCCAGAAACCATGTTTAATACAAATATCCTGATCCTTAATCAGAGTATCTTTTTAGTGACAGCCCTGTTATTCCATGCATTCCATTAGAAGTAGCCACTTTATTCAACAGCTAACTTGAATTGCAATTTCGCAAAGACAATCATTCATGCAATATCTCTTGTACTCAATCTGAGAAACATGATTTTAGCTGCTCATAATTAGAAGTTGACCAACCAGTCTTGGTAAGAAGCTTTACAAGCCAAATAAATCTTCTTTTGATCTTAGCCCCGGAACGAGACTTGGCTTGCAGCTGCCATTGCCATACATCCAATATATGAATGCAAATAATACTCAGCTTAAGGTGAGAATACTCAAATATCTGGAGAGAAGCCAGGACTCCTGGAACTAATTTTGTATGAAGACTAAATATCCTACCATTACTTCTCACAATACACATATACCTTGTCTGATTAAAATCTCACCTTGTAATCAGAATTACTGACACTAATAGAGCAAGCATCATATTGATTATTTAAAGGTATGTATCTCGGATTCTGCAGAAGATTACTACCTCCTAGCAGA
Organism: Anethum foeniculum; assembly: GCA_003724115.2. Classification (NCBI taxonomy): domain Eukaryota; kingdom Viridiplantae; phylum Streptophyta; class Magnoliopsida; order Apiales; family Apiaceae; genus Anethum; species Anethum foeniculum. Next base: position 15,541 of record PHNY01300224.1, read on the forward strand.
CGTAGGTAAGATGATTATTTAAAAATGTGTATCTCGTATTCTACAGAAGATTTTTAACTCACAGTAGACGTAGGTAGAACTTTCTTATACAAATGTTGGATTCACTATGGCTAAGAGCAGAGAGCATGTTGCCACTAGCTAGGATATGTGTGTGCAAAAAAGTATCACCCTGGATTGCTTTGAATTGCAAACAAAAATTTCGTAGAACTGCTTGTATGAGTAAAAACACCATTGACTATATAGAAACACAGCACCGGAGAGAGTTGCTTGACAACTTCATTTTCTATTGAGCTCGGAACAATGAACAATACAACAAGAACAAGAAACAAACAAAAAGAATGCCTTTGAATGAGATTAGGAAACTCACCAATATGCCATACAACTTGTCGAGCGATGTCATCTCTTTCACGAGAGCACTGTGGAACTCTAACGATTGAAGACTGGTAAGATCTGCAAAGATAATCTACACCTCCATATATATAATTTAACATAGGCATTTATACCAAACTTTGGCTAATCAAGATGCTCAAGATTCTCATTAACTTCTTAAATGTAGTACATAATATCAGATAATACCATCACCTTCGTATACATTGTAATGGTGATCATCAATTCTTGTATGCATACATAGAAACTGCAGCAGAGTTATGTTTTAGTTGAATGGAAAGGAGAGGGACAAGGGGGATCGGGAACATGAACAACTCTTTCAAGCATCTGTATAACTTTCCTCATGGTTGGCCTTAGAGATGGATCTTCTTGAATACACCATATCCCTACCATCACAAATGTCTCAACTTTCTCCCACTCACCCAAGATGTCCTTATCATTTTCTAACAAGTCAATTATCCTACCATCCTGAAAGCAATCCCAGACCCAATCTGTTAAAATGGCCTTCTCTCCAAACTCCAGGTTCTCCACACTTCTTCGGCAACAAATGATTTCCAGCAGCAAAACACCAAAGCTATAAACATCAACCTTGACAGTGATTGGAGTGTTTCTAAACCATTCAGGTGCAACATAACCTTTGGTTCCTCTAATTCCGGTACTGGTTTTACTCTGGTTGAGCATCAACAGTTTTGCCAACCCAAAATCAGAAATCCGAGCGTTGTAGTATTCATCAAGAAGAATATTCTGAGGCTTTATATCACAATGGATGATTTGTGTGCTGCATTCTTCATGGAGGTACGCCAACCCTCTCGCAATACCTAATGCAATATGGTTCCTCAGTGCCCAACTAGGCTTCTCTGTGCTAAAAATCAAACTTGCTAAAGTTCCATTAACCATATACTCATAGACAAGCAGGCGATGCTCCTCTTCTTCACAAAATCCAACTAATCTGACTAAATTCTTGTGATGAGTTTGTGCAATCACATTAACCTCTGTTTTGAATTCCCTTGCACCATCTTGAGCCAGTCTATCTATCTTCTTCACTGCAACAACAACTGTAGAAGACATCCGGATAACCCCTTTGTAAACTATGCCAAAAGAACCCCTTCCAAGTTCTTCCTTAAATCCATTTGTGGCTTCTAGTAGCTCTTTATTAGTAAAACGACGCACATTTGTTTCAACACTATTGTTAGCATGTTGTGAATTTTTCGTTTTCTTGAGGTAGATGTAGAAGAAGCCAAAGCCAGCAACAGCAATCAATATAAAATTGACAAACACTGAACTACCTAAAAGCACTGAAAAAACAACGATCAAAGTCCTTTTATCATTCTTCTCCCGATACACCGGATGATCTCTACCACGTCGCTGTTCTGGTGGAAGATCACCTTTGCTAAATTTTAGGAAAGCCTTACCATTAACGGCCCTGTCTTTCCTCCCATTTGAGAGAGGTAGCTTCTTTTTCCAACAACTATCTCCTCGGTAAATTGCAACAGCGCAAAAACAATCATCTAAACAACGCCTTCTACACTCGATTTCAGAAATGGGCTTCAGCTGCTCATAATCAGAAAATGGCCAGTCAGTATCAGTAATCTCCACTAAATCATACAATTCTTCACTAGAACCATTGTCATCACAGTTTTGGGTGAAATTCGGCTTGCAACTGCCATGTGTATCATTAGGATCAAGTAATGAATAACTTTCTGGGCATTCACAATCTGCTCTTCTAGCTTCATCAAGTTGGCAAACACTATTAAACCCACAAGCTCCACTTCCAGTGTCTCCTATAACATCAAGGCATATGTTTATTGGAATTTGCCAAACAGCAATCCACTTGGATGTTCCAGTGGAATCCTTGGGGTGATAATACTGGACTAAAACACCGTCAAAGTTTAGAGTTGCTCTATGATAATAACCTGTTGATGGAATTGCCCCATTTGTAGTAAGATTAATGATATCACCATTTCTTTTAACGATATAAATATAGCCCGCTGTACTAAATTTTAACTGGTAACCTTGATTACTTGGATTTGTATCATTCGTCTGACTTCTATAGTACGCACCATAAACGTGATCAGTAAGTATATCTCGGGAATTAAGCACAAGATTCCCATTATCAAGCAAACGTAGCTGAAATCTTCCTTTTGTAAAGTTGTTTTCAGTAAGCCGAGAGTTAAGCGTACCATTTACCTCCATAGTCTGATCAGGCAAAAGGGTATCACTCGGATTACTGAAACTATCCCATAACTTTGTCGAACTGCTACCAAAAATCATAAAATTGCCTGTATCATTAAAAACACCCCTAGAAGCTGTACCAGACAGTGGCTCTGATCTCCATAACTGTTTGCCTTGAATGTCAGTCAGGACTAGTCCGCGATCAGCAGTCAGTTGCACTTTGGAACCAGCAGGGACAGTAGTACCATCATTCACAAACCAAACTACGGTTTTGTCAGGAATTTTGTCGTACCAAATGGAAAGCAAAAACTGATCCTGAACTTTCCTAAACCCGAATGCAAAATCGCCAGAAGGTGAATACCACGAGGTACCCTGGTCTGCAGCTGTGAGAAACGAGCTTACTGAAATTGTGCCATTGCCTTGAGCAAGTGCTGAGTATGGCAAGACAAACAAAAACATGCATAGCATATATGAGGAGGAATAGCCCATTGTTAAGATTATTTAGAAGCAGTGTTGTGTAATCAGAGCCTTTTAATGAAAGCAAGTCCAAAAATATTAAAAACATTCAGACAGCTTAGTATAGTAATTCTGTCATTGTTGGACACAAGTCAAGGTCTTTTCTCTTTTGTGTTACTTTTACTTTAATGAGCAGACAATGGAGGCTACTACAAGTACTGTATTAGGTTGGACTTGTGCTAAATACAGAGCACCATGCTTTCTTCGAAAGCTACAGATAATTTTGAAAGTTACACTATGCAGCAGCATGTAGTGATAATTAGCACATTATTTTATTTTTGTTGCAATTTTTAGAGTTGCTATCAACTGAGCCAGGTGAAATGCACAGCTAATACTTTGTCAAATAAATCAAAACGTAGAAGACTGTATCTCTGATTAGACAAAGACATTAGAAGCTGTCTAGAAATCTCGATAGGACATGTTCATTGTTAAATTTTTAATTTCTATGTGCCCCTTCCACGTAATAATCTTTACGTTCCTTTGTATTAAATTTATTTATACTAGCCGGTAACCCGTGCGAAGCACGGTCCCGAGATTAAAAATATTAAATTAGTATTTGCAGAGAATTAAACCTCATACCCGTGCGAAATACGAATCGAAATTAAAATATTAGTATC
>PHNY01300227.1:6435-17431 GCA_003724115.2 Anethum foeniculum
TCACGCTTGAACTAGGTAACTGGGTTACAGTGTTTTGTAGTAACCAGAATGACTTGGGAACCCTTAGTTACTGTGCTTAACTGCAAATACCTCCAACCAAACGGGGGTACTCTGAAAGCTCCCAGGAACTGTGAGTTACCATGCTGGGTTCCAGCAAACCAAACAAGGCCAAAGAGAATTGAGCACGATTGGAGCCCAAGTGGTTAATGGCTTATCCTTTGTCGTCCCAGGTGGGCTTATCCTTTGTCGTCTCAGGTCCTGGGTTCGACTCTAGTTCACCCCGAGAATTTCTTAGAACAGATTCACTTTGTAAGATTATAAGCCATATTATTCAAAAAAAATAAAATAATGAGAATTAAAGTGCATTTAGCTTATAATTTAGGATGTTAGATAATTTGTAATTGTTACATTTCATAAATGCTATGTATTATATTAAATTTTCATTTTCTTTGCATCTATACGATTCCTGAACATCCTGCAACTCTGTTATAAATCTTAGTAGAGGTTAGCAATAAAATAGTCTTTGATCATCACCAAAACATATTTATAAAAGAATATTTTATTTATTTTCTCAATTTCATGTTCTTTCTCATGTTTTTTTCATGTATACATATGTACATACATTTGTTAACACCGTATAGCCAACTAAAACCTAAAAACAAACCCAACCTTGACTAATTAAGTTACCAAAAATAATAAATCAAAACTCAAGTACTATAACTATCAATAAAAGATAATGATCATTAATTACTAAATAGTGAAATTCGATTAAAAAATCTTATAAAATTACAGAAGAAAGATAGTGGGAAAGACACATCGTCACGCATTTAAAAAGGAAGAGCATATAGTGTACATGTATTATTAAAACTCATAATCTGCAACAGGTCGATTTCTTTCTAGCACATCTGTGCCTTGTTTTGTGATGTTTAACATCACCGGGATGATTTACGCCATTATCTTGCCTAACTCTTCCTTGTGGAGAAGAGTTTTTTATATATTTACCTTGACACATGGCAGCTAAAATATTTATCCTTGCAGCTGAAGGTTACCTTTACAATTTTCCAAACACAAAACTATATTTAATCTATACGATTCTGTAATACCTTGTTTCTCGCATGGTATAGAAGGACGTTGTTCTGATTTCAATAGCCAAGTAATATTTTCAGCATTATGCGTTCTATACAAAATTCTATACTCCATTATGAATTATATGCAAAGTCTTAACAAGATTAAGAATGTGGGGATATTCGTAAAATAACGAAGACTGTTGACCAACCAGCCCAGTTTTGATTTTCAAATTTTTTCCACCAAAATTGTTGAATGGGCTTCCACCAATTACAAGATCTAATTCACCTGTCATTTCATCCACTTCATCAACTTACAAGGTGGAAAATGTAGCACCTCGCAAGCTGATGATGTGGATGAAAATGGATAGTGGATTTGATCTTGTAATTGGTGGAAGCCAATGCAACAACTTTATAAAGAAAAAAAATTGAAAACTAGAACTTGACGAGCTGGTGAACAGTCTTCCCTGTTTTACGAATTTTCGCGGATTCTTAATCTTGTAAGAACTTCGCATAGAAGTCATAATACAGTATAAGATAAAAATTAGTTATAGAAAATCATCGTAAAATATGAAGTTTATATTATTTAACCCATTCTTTTCAACTGAGATTAGAAGATCATCGTCACGTAATAACTCTTCTTCTTTTGCATCGAAGGTTAATTTTAAAGGAAATAAATTATTTGTAAAGCCCTTTGTTCCACCTTCAAACAAAAAAAAGAAAGAATCAATCAAAATCGTCGATAAAAGTGGGAAAAATGATCAATAAAAAATAAATTTATTATAACGAAACGACTAAAATAAATATTTTGAATTTTTGCCTCTTTGATTAGTTTGGAGACAAAGAGAAAAAGAAACAATCTAATTAAGAAAAAACTCTTAACCGAACACTCGACTACGATGCCATTTGCAAGCTTACAAAGATAATTACCAATAACAAATGCCATAAATTGCGCTATGACTACTATGATTTCTTACAAATGTGATAAACTAGCGAATCCGACAAATAGCTTTGTTAATTTATTTCTCCGACTCGAAGAACTTCCACAAATCTAAAAACAGATCCATATAAAAAATGACAAAATATTTAATAATTTAAACTGTTGATTAAATCCCTCGTCCAATAAGAAATTAAACAGAATCCATTTACTCGCCATACATTTCATAACAAAAACCACCGAAGTTGGATAATCTATATATGGTTATTCATATGAAATGAAATTAATGTATACATGTTTCTAGAAACATACTAAAATGAAGAGATAACGTACCAATAAATATCTAAGTGGCTGAACCATGGTAAAATCAATTTCACTCATGAAAACGATGGCTAAAATCGCTAGTGGATGATGTTTGGACGTATGAATGAGATCTTGTTGAGATTGAAAGGAGGACTGCGACCAGGGTTAGGACGAGCGAGAGAACATATGAGTTTATATAGAAAATCAAAACCCTAAAACATATTATTTGGGCCTAAGTATATGGGCTGGTCTTGATTTTAAACAGTCAGATATTCCTAGTACCTGACACACGCAAGAAGTCCAAGTCCACAAATATTTAATTTAGTACAAAAAACCAAACTTTCCAAAATTAAGATAAAGTTCGGACACAAATTTTTTGTGTAACTCTCTAATAAAATGAATATATTAATCTCTTATGACTATGCAGCTAAATATCATGTCAGCTACTATTAGAGTGCTTCTTATCTACTTAATCAGGAAGCACATACTAAGAGAAAAGAGTGTAATTTAGTGGTGTTCGTTAATCTTTTGGTGTCGCGTAGCTTGCTCTACTATTCCCGTGCTCAGTCTACAGAAATTTCTGCACCGGGGGAGGGGTTGTGTCCGTGTGGGGGTGGTTAGGTAAAACTACTTGCTTGTATCAATTAATTTCGTGAAATTAATTAATTTTAAATGTATTTTAATAATTATTGAAAATCGTAAAGATTAAGTTTTGTATAAATTTTTTATGTTAAAACTTAGTGGTGTTCGATTCAATTCATGACAAAAAAAATTATAAATATTAATAAATAGGTCAAAACACGTCAAATGTGTATATAATTTTTTTAGAAAGAGGAAATGACACTGGGCTTGTTCTAAGTGAGCCTCCCAATTCGTTATACTTCATGATTGTAAGAGTCTCTTACATTCAGAGAATTGGGCTTTCACCATGACCTTTTAGTTGGTGGCCTTTTTTTTCTTTATATCCATTAATCGGCCCAACTTCAAACTTTTAACCGAAGCTGATATTATAAAATTAAAACTAAGAGATCAGACCAAAATCATTAGAATAAAGTTGTGGACAAAATTAAATTTTGAATTACAAATATTTCAAATACTTTATTATATTTAGTCTTCATTTCTTCCTAATTTTACAGCGTATATACTTTATTTTTGTTTTTACGTAACTAATAAGTAATTGAATCAAGTATCAATATTTATCTAATCAGACCAAATTTTTACAATTTTTTCTGGATCATGTTTGGTCGAATTTTCATTGTGAACTTCTTGACAATCTCTCCTCAAAGAAATAAATCATATATAAGAGCAAGTCTAACAATGTCTTAAAATCATGTCCTAAACTAAAAATTAAGGCATTTTGTGTAAATGAATATTTCAACAATGTCCTAGACATCCATCACATGCCTCATTTTTAAAGCATCACTATGTATCCAATATTTCATTTCTACTAATAAAAAATTTATTTCCCTCCTTAACTTTTTCAAATAAATTTTTATGGATAGAAATGAAATAGGGCATGTGATACCGTAAAAATGAGACATGTGATGGATGTTCTGGTGTTTTAAGACAATATTGTTGCAACATTTATTTTTACAAAATGCAATAAATTTTAGTTAAGGACATGATTTTAGAAAAATGTTGGACTTGCTCTAAGTAGAGATTTTCATAATAATGAAATAATAAAAATAATAGTAACTAGTGGATTGTCTTTTCTAATCACATTACCTTTTATAAATATCTAAAAATACTAATTATATCTTTCAATCATGCTTTAAATCATTAATATCGTCTTTTTCTAATTAAAAAGTGTTACCTTTTAATTACATTATATTGTCTTTTATAAACATCTAAATTAGCAATTATATTATATTTTCAATTATTAATACACCCAAAAAATAAAATATATTACATCATATTACCTTTTATAAGTACCTAAAAATACCAATTATATCTTCCGATCATTCTTTTAATCATTAATATTTCTTTCTCTAATTAAAATAAGTAATCTTTTTAATTGAATCATATTATCTTTTATAAACATCTAAAAATCTCAATTATACTATATCTTCCGATCATTAATACACCTCAAAAAATAAATATATATTATATCTTCTATCATTAATAAGTAAAAGTATATAAAACTCATTAATACATACCCAAAAATACCATACACTATATCTTTTAATCATTAATAAAATACATTTAAAAATTTGTAAATTAGACGTGCTATACGCTATTAAAAGTTTTGGTCGATAGGTTGGTACTTAGGTCGGTCTACGGACCTATTTATTTTAAAATCTTTTTTAATGGCCCGTACATGATACGTAATATACGCTATTAAAAGTTTTTGTCGGTTCGTCTTTACTTGCGCCGGTTTACGAGCCTATTTATTTTAAAATTCCGCTGACAACAAGCATTTATATTATTATTTATGAAGATACAAATAAGATTTATTGTTTAAATCTCGTCAATAGTATACTATTTTATACTATTTGATCTTAACTTGAAATTATACACATTCAAATTAAATTTTAAAATTATATAGTTATTAATTTTTATATTTAATTATTTAAGTTAAAATTTTATTAAAATTATATAAAATATAACTAAAATATATAATTATTTATGAGAAGTGTAAGCTAGAATTTTCTTTTTTTTACAAGAAATAACAGTTTCACTAATAAATTGTATCCAAAATACAATAATCAATGGTAGAATATATATTCCATTCACAAAACTTATTATTTAAGGTCATGTAGAAATATTCCCAGAAATTTACATAATAACATTTTAATGTCTGAAAACATAACTCACAAAAAAGATATCATTAAAATCTAAAACCCTTTGTGAAAAAAAAGTAGTGCCCTCTGTAAAATACAATATGTACAAAACTAATAAAACTAGTGTAATAGTTATAAGTTAAAATATTTTTAATAATCATAGCTCTAAGTAAAATTTATTTATAAAAAATGTAGATCATCGACCTATAAGACTCTGGTCTATGTTACAAGGGTACGGCACATGCCTCAATTGCCATCGCTTCATTATTTCAAGACCACAGTTAACAACTAAATGCAATTAATAACAAGCTCTTGTTGTACATAAAAACCATAAGATCTTAATGATTTTACATAAAAGATTAATTTAAGTTAATATTAAGGTAACTCCAAGAAGAGGCTTGCTCTAGGATGAAGACCAGCATCTTTGAGTGTTGTTAGCATTTGATCCACACCGTATACTTTTCTAGGAAAGCTAGATATCAGCTTGTAACTTCCAAGTCCAGGCAAGTTTAATGAATCAATGTATCTATAAATTGCACCAATTTTCTCTGTGCAGAAAAAGCTTTTCTCCCTCCTCTCCCCGTTCGGAAATCTTATTAGGATCTGTTCAACAAGTTATAAACCATTATAGTCGCTGCAACCATTCGATCAGTTGGCAACTTAACATGGTACCACGGCTCAAGTAATACCATAGCCCATAGGCCTCGAGTTGGTAACATAATGTATTTCTACATAATAAAAGTTAATTTGAATTGAATTCATATATAATGCTAGGTATGGTAAAATACCTGAGTTAATGGAGCATCCTTATAATTAGTTGAAGTAACTTTGTGCGGAGTAGTGACTTGCGGTACTTTGTTCTTGTGCTTCTTACTAGGATTTGGTTTATGATTTTGGTCATGTTTTTCCGTACTTGAAGCTTCTACTTGTTTCTTGCCTTTATCTTTCAATTTCAAATTTATCAATTCATTTTCCTGAAATAATAGAGTTTTTGGTCTATAAGACAACATTCAACTTCGCTTCTCCACTGATTCTTGATTAGTCACAGACTTGACTTTTGAGTCAAATGACAAAATTATAAGCTTATAGCAAGAAAAGAATATTACCATAGCCTGGTCTTTTTGGAGGGATGCAAGATATGCATTATCTTGTTCTCCCCTTATGCGACGATCTACTCTTCTTCTTTCTTCTTCTTCTCCGGCCTTTACTCCACCACCAAAGGCAGATCCCTGCTCTTCCAGTGTTCTCTGTAGAATCTCCACCAATTCAGCTGGAGAAACTGGCCCTTCTATCTACATATGCAAGTCAAATTTAAATGATGTTAAATATATAAGATCCATTTAGTAATTCTCCTAACACTTTAAGGTTTTACACAGTTAATTTCTAACAGGGTTCAAATCTATGTTTAGGAGAAGTCTCAAGTAAGTAAGTTGGTTGTTATCAAACGACGTAGTATGACAAATTGCCACTTAGTTGCAAATACTGATTCAAATCATACAAACTTACAAGCCATGACCTTTCCAAACAAAAATTATTAAATTATCTACACATAACAATACGGTCTCAAATGATTAAATAACTGATCAATAATGCCATTCCATAAGTATACTGGCTTTTTTAGACTTGGAGAAGCAGACAGATTTAAGAAATGTCAAAAAATTTGTATACAACACTAGTTACCTGTTGCAGCACAGCTAAGTTATCACCGGGAGCTGGAGCAACAATAGCGCAGAACGGAGAGCTAGCAGGACGAAGCGTCGTAGCCATATGCAAACCTTCTCCTCTATCAACAAGTCCACCCCAAGAAACAAAATTTGCATCCAGGAACTGCACTACAACTTCAGAACATAAGGTCTCCCTACAGAAAGATGGTGTGAAGGGGTGATCAGGTGAGTGAAGGTACATAAAAAGAAACTTGTGCTCATCTTGAGCTATTTTCAGAGCCTCAATGAACCGGCATGCATAGAAGAATGGATGAACTGTCCCAAATTGTTGCTCATAGTTAGACAGGAAAGCCCACTCTTCTTGAATCATCATTGGCTGAGGTTGAAATTGCATAGGAGGAAAGTTCAATGGTGGATTTTGGTTTCTTCTTCCTCCAATATTTCCCACAAGATCAATTCCTTGGTTCACAACTCTTGAGAATCCTCCTAAAATGTTACGTGGTAGGTTTACCATTCTGCGATAAATTGCATTGTTAGAGGCCTCCAGCATTGATCTTGCACTTCCTCTCCTTGATGACATTGTCTATCAAGATTAGTGATTATGTGATTAGAATTAAGAAGTTACTCCAGGTTTAATATAGTATGGTCTCGATATTCCTAGCCGAAAGTGGCATTAGAGAGTTCAGTTACTGATGTCTTTATCAGCTTTGGATTCCTTTAGCCTATGCTTGTTTGTGAGGTCTATAGTCCCTTTATGAGCTATACACAATTGAGCAAATTAAACTCATACGAGATAATTCTTTAAATTTCGATCACTTACTAGTTCATTATGCGGAATACTTAATTCCACTCACTCTGAACAACTTAAGATTAAAAATAGACGAATGACTTAATTGTACGAAGGAATTTTTGTCTTAAAACAAAGATGGCCTTGAAGATTTGGTTGATACTTTACTTAAAAGTGAGAACTCACAGGGAGGGGGAATGTTGAATATTTTTCTTTTCTTGATTCCATCGTTGTAATTGATTAAAGAGAGTGTTGCTTTAAGAATTTCTTTGGCTTTAAATTCTTGTACTGTATCATCATCAATTATATATTCTGCAAGAAAGTGAGAAAAACAGTAAAAGAGATTCTGATGTGTGTAAAAGTTTAAATTGACAAGAGTAGAATAAATAGAAGAATCGCCCAGCTAATAACCTTCTCTTGTATTCTAGTGGTCTTGTGCAAGGATCAGTAAACAGCTTTATGCACAACACATACAAGTGTTGCTTTAGTTGTATGATAGGTCGAGTGAACAGCTTTATTAAACATATAAAAGAGTTGCTTTTGGTTTATGAATAGTCTCACAAGGTATGTACAGTCCACTTATCATGACTTTTTGGTAAGAATATTGCTAGTTGTTAACAGCAAACATTCTTGTCTATCAAAAGACTGATATCAATTCACATTGAAGAACTTTAACAAGCTATGTAAAATTGGCTGATCCTTCTTCCAATATATTACAAGAAGTAAAGAATAGTCTCTCAGTAGTTTGTTTCGAGTCTTAGGTCTGTTTGTGCTAAATCAGGACCAGTTACGCACACCAATATAGGCGATTTAAACTCTCGACCTTTACTTAGACGGGCAAATGCCGGGGTATCCTTCAGTTATAGCCTCGTCTAGGTTATAATTAAGTCGTGGTATTGCAAGTTTATAAATGCAACACAAAATTTTAAAGACTTAAAGTTGCAGGGATAGAGTAACGTTGGTAAATATGTGTACAAAACCAGACACTACTAAACTGTTACAACACATTCAAAAGTCATGGACTGCTTATTTGGACTTTCCAAGGCATTATCACATTCCATGCTCCACTGAGATGTCTCTGCTGCACTGTCTATGACTATATAAAATGTGATGCATCACTTGAAGCTTGAAATTCAAAGGGAAACAAAATGATGTACAATTCACTACAGTCTTAGTACTAGTGCTTTGCTAATATGAAAACATCATCAGTGTCCCAGAGACAAGCAAGGACTGCCTTTTTCATATTGTTTGCAGTAGCAAACAAAAAATGAAAACTGTCATCACCTAAAGTTCACTTATTGAGGGCCATTTTTTTCCATATACTTTCGGCCATTGCTAATTGAGAAATTTACCTCTAGCTAACGCCTTAAAATTCCTTTGTTTTCTTAGCCAGCCATTTTTGACGGGCGTGATGCTCTGCTCAAGTCGAGAAAAAATGTTATCGTAAGTATGTAAATTATAAACGTATGAGACAAGAAATGTGCTCCCAATGTTAGAAAAGGTCTAACGTTTTACTCTCTCTTTTTTTTTTTTTTTTTTGTCTGTATAAAAGTTACATCTGCATTTAAAATCAGTTAACGTTCCAAAAATCAAAAAGCCGTCCTACATTTTCTGTCTTCAGAAACTAAATATCGCAGACAGAAAGTGGAGAGGCTAAGCAAAACATAGAATGCAAAATCCAGAACATCTAAACAGTCCATAAAGACTTCCTTGATACTTTGGCGACAAATAAATAGTCATTCCTACAGAAGACATTGTTTATATAGACTATCCTACAACTAAAATCAAGATTAACCAGCAGTCTCCCATACTTTTCAACCATAAGTAAATCATACGGCATATAACTAACACGAAGTTTAAGGAAAGCTGTCCATTAACTAAAATTCTAAACAAGAGTTAAACTTGGTAACTTGTATACATATTACATGTCATATAAGTAATGTATTTTGTATTTTGCATATGGTGCTTATCTAAGTTATGATTGGAATCTATTCTCTGAGGCACGCTTTACAGAAGAATCATATTTGCACAGATAAGCAATTATCAAGACTAATGCATAGTATATGAAATTGACCCTACTTTATGGGCCAGACTTCCCTTACTTTAAACAGGAGGTGGGTAATGATAACAATATGAGTGGGATTTCTGAAAAGAAGAGAGCAAAACTAAAGAAATACTCCTCAAGGAGCTGGTGAAAATGACAATCACTAATTCACTATTGCCCCCAGATGATTTAAAGAGAGAGCACTGAAACTGGAAGGGCCTAACCAGACAGCCTCTTCAGAAAAAATAAAGGTTAGGTTCCGTACATCAAGAATTTTCCCAAATCTCTGTATATGCGGGAGTCTTGTGCACTCTGTCCAGCCTTAATTTGTCCGATTGTCCCTAGAACTAGAAGAATCTTAGCTAAAGAACTAGTCTTTCAAATTAAACTAGTGCATAACCCTTTATTATACAATTCATACAGTGCAGTATAATAACTCAAGCATAAAAAACCTTTACCTCTAGAAACTAATCCTCTCTTAGATATCAAATATATTATCCCTAAGATTCAAGTAATACATGTGCATGAATGAATATAATAGTATACTACTACTATACTATCTATTGAAGTCTATAGCATACAGAAGTTTGGGCCTGCTAACATTAGAGACAAAAGAGTAGTTAGATAAATGTAAAATAACAGAAACGAAGTAGACTAGTAATAAACCTGTTGCCTTGTAAAATGCATCATCTCCAATGACCTGTAAAAGAGGACATATAGCAACAGACTTAGAGTAGACTGAAGATCACCATTTTCATTTCTCCTCTGGGTTAGAGTGCAAGGGCACATGCCACCCACTGCCCAGCCTATTCAGTCAGATATATACAGTTAGGTAATTGCTCATTGAATTGATTTGTTGAGGCATATGTTTAATTATGTATGTATTCACCAAACATATGAGGTAGGATTTTCGCAGCAGAGGTTATTTGCAGAGAACAACTTTCGGCATACCAGATAAGGAGTCGAACGCATGACATTTTTGCCATGATTTGGCACCTAACCACTATGCCAACTCAGAATACTATCAGTTATATACTTGAATGCAAATGCAATGCACACTCGCTCACATTATTTGTTTAAAAACTTAGGTGCTACATATTAGTGGAATTAGCCAACCACCTCAACAGCTCAACCTTAATATTTCAACTAATCTACTTGGCTAGATTGATATTCCAGAGTAAAATCATAGAGAGGTTAGAGGCATATGTATATATAGGATCATGTTTAATTGCAAACTACTTAATTTGACGAACCAGTTACAAATCTAACCTGAGTGCTGAAATTGAGAGTGACTTACACATGCAAACACGGAAACTGAATGGACTGAACAAAGTAAGACCATACCATTAAAATAAAAGTAATTGACATGGGTGATTTAAAATACTTCATGTACTGGTTTTTTTAAAGGACATCTCTC
>PHNY01300228.1:6374-17587 GCA_003724115.2 Anethum foeniculum
TTTGCAGTCACAAGTATAGGTATTTAAAATTTAAAATGCAAAATTGATGTCAATTGAAGAACTAATTTATGTTAAAAAGTCAGTTAGCCTTAACATTTGAAGTGAAGCAAAGAAATAGTAGAAATTGTAGTGGAATTTAATCTTACGCGACTTCAACTATCTTCGTGAGACTAAAAACACGAGGATCCGTAGGAGACTGCAACTCTGACATGGATACTTTGCACAGGGCTCTCACAAAAGCCACTATAGCCTCACTCTTTAACCTCTGGCTATGCGCAAAAATGTGGTTCAGTTCAAAACTGCCAACCTGATCAAGCAGATTTAGGTTTGAAATAAAATTACTAATCTGCTCTGGGGTTACCAGCCCTGACGTATTGACTTTACGACTTGTGCTATCATATGAACCTCCTCTAACAACAGCCATCACAGCCGGATCCTGAAGAGTTCCTTTTTTCCTCAGCGAGGCCTTCGGCGATTTTTCGTCAGTTTCACCATTTTGCGTAGTGAAAAATGATGCATCAGATGGTGCACCCTCTCCTAATAGTTGCAAATGCTCAAACCGGGAAAGACATGTTAATATATGCTCCCAAGCTTCTTGTAGATAATTTCCATCTTCAATGGCAATTGAAATAATGGCCTGCCAAGATTGTAATATGCCAAACACTGGTTACAGACTCGTTTAACATGTGAAATGGAGCCATTTGAGGAGACAACTGACTAAAGATGCCCATATTCATTTATGAAAAAATATATATATAATAAGATAATAGCAACATGTTTACAAAATCCATAAAGAGATGTTAAATAGAAGGGAAAATTTACGTAAAATAGATACAATTCTCGAGCAGAATGGAAATATAATCCTCGAGCAGAATGATAAATGTAAGATAAAACTACAGAAACTGCTTACGGATCATAATAGAATTAACAAATAAAGGACAAAGCATTAATATAGTAATTAATTATTAAGATTATCATGCAGAAAAGCAGAAGAGACACCAGTGGCAACGGAAAAAAACAAACACACTCGAGGCCAATGTGATTACTTACATAAAATATCTGTAGATAATTACCTGATTGCATATACCATTTGGTTACATATATAATATATATAATTTCCCACCATTACAAGTAGTATATGTCAAAATAATATGATAACATATTTTATATATATATATATATATATATATATATATATATATATATATAATGTGATCTAGTATTACTGTTTCGTTTATACATAGTAATTTATATTTTCAAATATATATTTTATTTCAGAATGATAACATAACAAATCACAGAGTGTATTCCGAACGTGGACAAAGAAATTGATAAATAAGTTTGAATGTATTTCATATTACTAGCTTATTGCCCATGCACGGGTTGTTGTACAGGTTCCCTTTGTTATTGTATTTTTTCGATAAATAAAAACATAAGAAAAACGTAATACAGCATAATACTAAATAATAAATCAACACACGACTACGAATTTCTTTCCGCCTTCATCAAAACTTCATACATTACACGTAGTTTTTCGCGAGATTTGTCTCAAAATTCTCCCCCAACTCTTGATCAAAGTATTTTTTAATATATTTGAAACTAATAAATTAAACATTAGACTCTATTTAATGTACTTAAATCTACTAATATGAATATTATATATTAATATATCCTTCAAAGTTGAATAATAAATTTATAATTGCAAGAAATTATGAATATTAGATATTAACATGTTATTAATAAGATTTTAACTTTTAGTTTTTGTTAATATGAAGTTATAAATAATAAATTTAAATATGTTAGTACAGAGTATAGAACCGTAAAAAAGTTTATCAAGTTCGCTTGATTTATTTCGGCTCTATCTTGAGTTCTAGATATTTCTAAATCGGTCGGAAGCTTAATATCGAAATTTAAACAATTAAGTCAAAAACATAATATTGATGAATTTACAAATATTCTCATGAATGTCTTCTAAATTTATTATCATCTAATACATAATTAAATAACAATCACATTTTTCTAATTTAAACATTCTTATTATTACTGACAACAATTTACTAAAATTGAGAATTTAATTATATATCTATTCCTCCATGTGTTTTAAAGCAAATATAATACTTGATATTTCATTACATATAAGACTTTTATACATTATTAATTACAATCTATTATTTTCTCATAATTCCATACTTGATTGAAAAAATAAAAATTAATATTTTATATTAACAAATAAATTTTTATATTTTCATAAGTTTTATTTTAATTGCATTTTCAAAAATAAATAAAAAAATCTTACATTGTTCTAGTAATTAAAGTGAATAGTTTTAATATAATCACGGTATTTTGTATTTTGTGAAAAAGATTCAACCTTTTGTTATAAATTTAATTTATTACTCCCTCCATCCCCTTATAAATGTGTCTATCCTGTAATTTATCTTAAGAAACTATTAACTATTAGATGGATAATTTTTCCTTGTTTATCCATAACAATTGCATTAAATTAAGTTGAGTTGTTTGCATGCGTAAATTAGTCAAACATCGGATATAATAGCACAAGGGTAATCTTCAAGAAAAAAATTTTGAAGAAGAGAATGACAAGTTGGGGACAACATTTTTAGAAAAGAGACATACAAAAGGGGAAGGAGTGAGTATAATTTATTTTATTATGGAATATTAAATCAGCCTATGCTTAAGAATATTGGTAGCATTTATGATCGAAGATTAATAAATAGACCCTGCGTTCTAGAAATGATATCTTGGAGGTGTACTAGCTTTGCAAAAGTTGCAACACCATAGTAAGTAATAACATTAGGAGTTAATTGCAGTTTACACCCCAATATATTGTGGTTTTGGTTATGCAACTTACCTGCACCAGTATCTCCTGATTTTGCAAAATTGGTACAGTCAAAATAATGATCATTCTACTTCTAGACTATGTTGAGGTTCTACTATGCAAGCAATTTTATCTGCGGCTCTAGTGAATCTCTAATATATATTGATATGCAGCAACGTGCATATTGTTCTGGGGGTGTTTGAATGTAACCATGCACTTACAATTATATTACCTAGAGTCTTTTTGTTTTGGCTGTCTGAATAGTACAATATATCATGTAAATGATATGTATAAAAAAATGTTATACAATTCAAAAAAAATCTGATAAGGGGTGCATGCAATTTGCTTTTCCCAAAGTTCTGGTACACATTTGTTTTTCGAGTAATGCTAGTGCAATCACAGGTTAACACCTTTCGTTCCTCTCTACAAATATATGCCATGTGTCTATCTTCTACTTAGCTTCTCTCGCAAACCCTAAATCTAAATGTCACTATTTCTCTTGTAGGGCCTTTAATCTCTCCAGTGATTCACTATAGTTCTCTTAGTTATCTGCAATTAGTTCAAAAATTACATTGACATAATCGACATAGAACAAACAAGTTGTCAGTAATGTCGAATGCCTTTTGATTGTCTCACATCTTCACCAAACTTCCACTAAAAATCTATATAAAGCTTTTAAGTATTGCCATAAAATCCTTAAAACTTGTTATACACAAAGACATATTATTCAGGGAAAGTAAAAAGAAAAAAGAAAAAAAGACAACTTTCGGGCACATGAAGAAAAGTGTCTGTAGACTGATTACCTTGACAGCATCGACATTTTTTTGCTTTATATCTGCAGCACAATGTAAGTAAGTAAATTTGGCAATTGTGGTAACAAAAGCATCTCGTTGGGTTTGCATGCCCATTACAGCAGTAACATGAACAGCATGCCGGATCCCTTGTAAGCTCTGAGACGTAGCAGCCTTGTCATCACTCTGATCTAATGTTACACTAAAAGCAGCAAGCATTGGACCCCAGCACACCTCAACCATAAACCTCAATATTGCTGGATCAGTCACACAGTAATAAATAGACCTGCAATGTCATGTAAATATGATGGATGTGATTTCATTACCAAGCTGTAAGTAAATTACTGTTCCCCCTATTGATGCTATAGAACATCTTAACTTGATATCAAGCAAAGGTCATAATAAAGTTTGCATGGAATGAAGCAAACAAATGATGACCAGTTATAACTTCTGAATCTATGGACAATAAATAACAGGACTAGTACAATAAATGAAGTAAAAACATATATTAGCAAGGCAATAAAGTTTTCGGGACAGTAACAATGTTATGATTCACAAAATCCATCATGTCGTTTAGTAGTTGTCACAGACTATAGAGAGAATGCATATATTCCCACTAAAAGACATCAACCTGTCGAACACCATTAACAGAATATAAATTGGAAAAACATATAAATAAAGTATCTTACTCGGACTTTCCGGATTTTGCCTTGAACTGCTCTTGTATGTGCCTTATAAGAACTCCATTTGCCCCCAAGGGTTTTTCTTCAGTCTGCTTCCAAACAAAATTAAGTATACCATCTAAGCCCAATAGTTTATTCAAATTGTTTGACTGCTTGCTCTGAGGTACAGACAAATCTGCTTTCATCTTAATCTCATCCCTCACAATTTGATCATAAAGATCCCCCAGATATTCTTCTGCTAAATCCTTTCCATCATCAATTCCACGATTGTTTCGTATAAAATCAGCCTTGGTCATCTTCATAATCAGTCCCAATGAAAAAATAAAGTCAGAACAGAACCCATAATTGATTTCGCAGTTACTACCAATACGAGAGACTGCAGGTTATCACTTTGCAATATATAATTAGGCTATAGTATTGGCCTACATTACGGACTACTATCATATCAGGATTCCTCATATCAAATAATATTATTAGATCACATTGGCTAATATTTCTAATCTCATCTTAAATTTCCTACACATATCTAACTCAAATAGTGATAAACCAATTAAATGTAATAAAGGAACTAAAGATAACATGTGATTCTAACATATATAATTATATTCGTCTTTTAATAACTTCTCCTTTCTTGGAAGCTAAAGTGTCATGGTAATGAACAAAACATAACAATAGGAGAAGGAATATATATATATATATATATATATATATATATATATATATATGATGAAAGTGCAAAAAGCATAACATAAAAGAAGTAAACAAGCTTGCCTTATCTTTAACCATGGTATTATGGGCATCTGTGTTGAGCATTATCACCGAGTAAGCAAGAACATAAGCAGTATCTGCACTAGTAAATGAAGTTGGGTTGCATTTACAGTAGCGCTCAGCAAACTTTTCCATAATTCTGTCAATCTTCTGCGCTTCTCCAGGCAATCTGAAGCCCCTTAGGAAAAATCTAATTGCCTCTCCAAAGTCCATTCCTCCGAAGTTAAAGGAATCAACATAAGCATGCATAACTTTAAGAGAGAATTCCTCCCTTTCACCCAAATAGTCACCAATCATAGCCTCATTCAAGCTGGATGTATTTTTCAGAAAATCCACAACTGCTTCTGGAGAACCGCTTATTCTTTTGTTTCTTATCAAAAAATCAATGCCCTTGGAAGGCTTTTTATTAAACAGAGAGACACCTTTCTGCATGTACATGAAGTTGTCAGTATTTATTGATACACTTTCTTTGTCAGCAGAAATAACATATAGTCGAAAAAATTATGAATCTTCAGTAGCATGACAGCAAAGATAGCAAAAGGTACAGCGAAAAAAAAACAAATTAGAAATGTTAGATAGTGAGAGTCAAAAAATTCAAAGGTAGGTGATGATTACTCTACCTGAACCTCTAACTTATAAGCTCGACGTTGCTCAAGAGTAGCCGCATCTGAGAATTCAGCTGCTTCAGCTTGCAAGTCAAAATCTGAAAGATTGCTATCATCACCTCCACGACTTTCGTCGTCCGAGGTGCTTGGCGGAAAAAAATCTCCTATTTTTAACTGTTGGTCCATCCAAAGTCCCATCGACTTGATGATTCTAACCAGACACTTAACAGATTCAAGTCGAAACGTAAGGTCGTGAGCAGGAGACAGCGTGGTTGCTGAACCAGGAGGTGGACCTAGAGCAGTTTTCAGAAGGCCGTTAACAGTCCTGCAAATATCTGATGAAATTAAACAGCTTCCTATACAATTTAAGCGCCCATACATCCAAAAGGGATGAGGCTTAAGACATGATTTTCTGATATTTATTAATATACCCCTCTCCTGTAAGCGGTCCTCCAATGTGGGAGAGAACCACTATGTACATTATGTTGTGCATAGAAATAATCTTTCACTAAATGATAGTGTATCATGCATGTCAGCAAAGCAAGACAACATTTAACACAAAGATAATATAGGCTAACTATAACACCCCAAGCCCACATTCCTAACATGTATCGCCTTGCTCAACAATCCACCAAAGGCTGATGTAATATAGCTAGCAACTTTGGAGGGCTTGGGCTTGGGGTGTTAAAAATGGTCTAAGAGCCCGCCCGGCCAGGTTTTGTTTGTTGGGGGCTCGATAAGGACCTCAACCTAAGTTGGCGGGAAAATAATAACATCCCCCATCGTTATGGCTAAGTTCAGATGCCTTTTTTAAGCACAAGCAGACTACCAAAGTGCACCAAAGTTGTTAGCTATTTGAGATCGGCCGACAGTACATGTTAGGCATGTTAGCTTGACTTGGGCTGTTCCACTAACGATAAAAGCAACAACCAAACAAACAACAAAAAATCAAGTGTGTTATGATCCAAGCATCGTGTGTGTCTTAACTGGCATTATTTCGAAATTCACAAAAAACGGAAAATCCTACATTAATGTCTGTACAGATTGGACAATCAAAGTACCAAACAAACATAAGAATCTTACATTTACCAAATAGAAACCAGCCTAGTACCATTATTAGTGGAAAAAAACTAGTCCAACAGTATAAGCCTTTAAGAAATGTCAGGTCCTTCTCCAACAGGCTATTTAGTTCTTTTCTAAATGATTCTGTATTCAACACTGTAAGATGTATTCAGGTTGTACCTCAAAAAATATTATGCAAACTTTTTGCATACTTAAGTTGTCTATATTTGCATAAATTAACCTCCGCCAGAGTAAGATACACACCTAAAGGAAGTGTACTCACACTTACTCCTAAAAGATAAACTCGCTCGACCAGTGATCATGACCCAAACATTGCTGCCCATTGCTTATATAGAACAGTCAATAATTTTGTGATCTAAAGAAGCTGTAATAAGTCAAGACTGGTGAAGATGCCTATAAAAAGTTAGAGGCAGAATGACAGTATAGCAGGGAGTGACAATACCTTTCAAAGATGTTTGGAGCATCCACATCGCAATCATAATTAACAAAAATATCAATAACAATCTCGGGATCTTGTGATATCTTCTCCAATAAATTGAGGATAGTCATCTTCTGTAGGAAGCTGGGTTGAAGAACATTCTCAAGCACACGGAGAATGAGCATGGGGAAAAAAATTCCGATTTCTGATTTCAAGCCTGATCTGAACTTTGTTAGGAAGTTCTCAAAAATTGAACACAGAAGCTGGAAAACATTCATAACAGACAGGGCACTGTTTTTCAACAAAGATAGGCAAAGGTACTGCTTCACATTATTTAAAAACCTGTCAAAAAAGGCGAAATTATATATAAGGCTATAATTTATTGATTGTCAAAGAAAAATATGTTAGTTATACCAAAAAAATATAATAAGGATGAGGATAAAACACACATAATTAAAGAAAGTAGTAAAAGTAACTAAAATATGAAGTTATTGAACAACTAGCCTGGCAAAGGCATCATTGAAGAAAGGAACTGATGCTTCCCCTGTAATCTTACCATATCTGAAACAAATGATTATTACTGTGTTCTTCCTTAATGTAAAAGAAAAACTGCACATTGGATGGAAGTGGTTAAGGTTGCACTAGAATATTATATCCTCCCGCACAACTTTACAAGTCAACATTCAATGGACCCCTCTGCACCATGATCTTACCAAAAGATCCCCATGTTTGAATATCCGTAGAACTTAAGTATGACCCTAGATGCTAAGACTCGTGATTTGAACAATTCTTACACAGATTAGGCAGTGTTTACCTAATTGCGTTTGTAATTACAACAGTGATGTGTTTTAGTCACAATGCGTCACTTGTATGTTTCTATGTTTTTTTGTTACTATGTTTTTTACAGCGAAAATTATTTGTTCTGTATACCCGCAATAGGTATTGCTATGTACTCTGATTTTGTTCCATGGGGTTAGGCTTCAATATTTCTGATTCAGATGTATGATTTGCTTTGCTGCGTTTATCATAAGAGATGTCAACATTTTGTAGTGTGAACATAGTTACATGGATCTCTGTATTTAATGCTGTCTTCATCCAATAAACAAATGGATGATGGACAATAATTAACCAGTTTTTATTTCTACAGAATCGTGACTGAGTTTAGTCCAACAAAAGGGGAATGACGGTGAACGAGAAAAAAAAAACAAAAAATGTAATTTTGTTATATATACTATCTGGAATATTATATTTATATGGAGCATTATGATTTCAGCCAATTGCGGGGATCTTAAAAAATTCTAGATTGCATCTAGTTGTCTTACTTTTCAAGCTAGTCATATTTTTTTGACAAATGGCTCGTGACACGGCTTGTTGCTTGCTTCCCTTCCCTCTCGGCGTAATCATTTCTTAGTCTTGAAGTAACTATAAAACATGAAATGACATATATTCTACATACAAAGTACTGAAAATTCTACATATTGAAAATTTTGAACGAATTAACTACCAACTATTGAGGTTATGTCAATTATTTAAGGATTGTGTTCCTTTAGTTTTCTATACAGATAAATCACCAAAGGTCTATCTTTTAATTGCTCTACCACATCATGATGCCTAAAAGTCCTCTTCTTTCCATCTTATGACATGAAAGAACAACCTAGTATTATATCATGGAAGTTGTCGATAGAATATCACTTAACTACTTACTAATCAATAGTATCATTGATTTGAATAATTAAATACTTTGCATCATAAATGTCCAAAACTAGCTACAATACACGATGCCTAGAAAGGGTTTATCATTTTAATATTTTATATACACTTTTTCTCTTTAAAGAAAGTTAAATTCTTTGTACCTGTGCAAGCAAATCTACATTTTATCTTAGCTGGGAAACAGCATGTTATCATTTTCTCCCCTAAATTTTTCGCTTACTAAAATTCCTATTTATCTATTTTTAGCTTATTTAATTTGTGACAACAAATTAAGTTCGAAAACAAAACTCAAACATAAGTCAGTATCATATCTACAATGCATGAGTTCAACACAAGAAAGAGTAGCGAAATTACTTGCCTCTCGTTTGTTCGCCAGATGGAGCCGGCACTGTCCATAATGACCTTAAGCAACTCCAGTGACAATGTTTTTCCCCTCAAAAGAATCTGATCATCCGGTTGCTCTTGAGACGAAAACTTCATTGATAATTTACACAAATTCTTAAACAGCATTAGCCCATCCTCTCGAATCTTAGTATAATCACTCAAACCTCCAGGCGACTCACCATCTTCAACGGACTCATCCCCTTTCTTCTGCTCAGCTGGCTCAGCAGTAGAATGCATCGAATCCGAAGAAAACCTCCCTTCATTAAACATCTGAACAGCCTCATTAACAAAATTCTGAGCAAAGTGAATCGAACTCCCTTCATTCAAATTCCTATCCGAAAACTCCAAAAGCTCCCCCACCACCACATTCCTAAACTGAACCGCCATCGTATCGGCCTCAACTCTCGTAAAAACAATAATCATCATCTGCGCCAGCACTGCCTTGGCACATATCTGATTCGTCCCATTCAATCCACCTAAATACACATTATAACACGACTTAACAATGTCAACAAGACAATCGCCTCTAATCATATTCATCGGAGACCTAACAGCCGAAAGCAACACTTTCAACACCGCTAACTCAATAGCCTCATCACCTAAACCTCCACACTTACACACCGCCTCTAACAAATCAAACACAACCTTAGATCCATCCGAAATCCTATCCACCGTAACCTCACAACCTCTAATCAAACCTAATCCAAACAACCTATACACGCAATCAAGCGCAGGCTCAACAACTTTGGGAGACGCGGTATCTAGAGCTAGAATTAACGGTTGTAATAGGAAATCTGCATCAATTTGATTAAAACCGAAAAGCGGAGAAGCGGAAACAGGCAATATGGACGGATCTTGCGAAGAATTATTGGTATCGGAAACAGAATGAAGCTTATCTAATGCAGACTTACAAGCGGTAACGAGATGCGAGTGCTTTCTCCAAGCTACATTTTTTATGATTTTGTCAAGAGATGGCCCCAAAACCCAACCGCAACGTGTGGGCCCACCTAGGGTTTGCGATCCACCTCCGCTCGCTCCCGACATTTTCGGTGGCGATCTATGAATCAGAAGAATGCAAATACATGTGTGTGTAATATACAGAGTGAATCGAATTAAGTGGTGAATTCAGTGTAGAATTAATTCAATACAACAGCGGCGATTGAGAA
Organism: Anethum foeniculum; assembly: GCA_003724115.2. Classification (NCBI taxonomy): domain Eukaryota; kingdom Viridiplantae; phylum Streptophyta; class Magnoliopsida; order Apiales; family Apiaceae; genus Anethum; species Anethum foeniculum. The sequence continues at coordinate 16,816 of PHNY01300228.1, forward strand.
TGATCGGAGATGTATTATTCAGATTGAATTGTAGATTTATTTGTCAAAACATAATTTTGTGACATTTCAAATCTGGAATTGAGTCGGTGTTTGGGTGACATCACATGTCTGGGGTAGCTTTGCTTAAAATTAAAGAAACTATTACTATAATAATTTTAAATATTTTACCCTTCATTTATACAAAAGTTACTTTTTCCTGATCGCGTTATAATATATTTTTTAAAATTTTTTTGTAAATTAATATTATTATTTAGACAAAAATTATTGAATTAATAATTATTATATTATGTAAATCAATCAATCAATTAATATCAATATCAATCAATCAATCAATATCTTTATCTTTATATATACAGGAGCTCTATAATCGTCTTAATCATATTTATCTATTTTTCTAGAGCTCCTATATATCAATTCATTCATAAAAATTAAAATTTTCTTATTTATATTCGAATTTAAAAGGAAATTAATAATTATAAAAATCAATCCTTTTTCAAATAAAAAATTAAATTAAATTTTTCTTATTTACATTCAATTTTATGGGAAAGTCAATAAATATAAAAATCAATCCTATCAAATATAAAAAATTAACTTAAATTTTCCTTAATTGCATTAAACTTTATGGAAAAGTCAATAAATATATAAATCAATCATATTTCAAATAAAAAAAATAACTTAAATTTTCCTTATTTACATTCAAATTTATAGGAAAGTCCAAAAATATAAAAATCAATCATATTTCAAATATAATATAAATCTTTATATATATATA
>PHNY01300229.1:6387-19352 GCA_003724115.2 Anethum foeniculum
TTTCAGAAATTTTACATAAACTAAAGTACTTGCAACATTTTTTTAATCCACAATCGAGGATTTGTTCCGTCAAACTTTGGAAACTCAAGTTTAGGCGCATATCCAAGAGTAGTTTTAATGAAATTACATGCACCAGAAGTCCCCGTGGTTGGATTTCCTTGTGAATTCTGGTTTATATCTCTATCCATACGACCATCTTCCTTTATCTCCTTCGTCATACTTATCAAATTAGCAAACTTTTGGTTATTTTCTGCAATTTGCTGTTCCATCTTTTTTTTTCTAAGTTTTTCAATTGTTCCTCTGTAGATGTTGTTTTCCTTGTTGTAGGAGCCAGGACTGATCTATAAGACCTTGAATCAATGACGATCAATTGTACAAACCAAGCACTAACTGTATCACTAGAATAAATATATATTATATTTAATTATAATTATATTAAAAATGAGGAATTGAGTGTATATTTGGAGGTGAGAATGAAGTAAGAATTGAATCAAAGCTCTGATACCATTGATATGAACTTTCACAGTTCATGTAAATGAATGTAGAGGAAAATAGATGAGAAGTAAGAAACTAGTTAAGGGAAGAAGTCATGATATATTCATAAAACATCCTCTATCCTTTTTACAAATAGTTCTGAGATTTATATATCCCAAGTCAGACTAACTGCACCACACTCTAATCCTATTCCAACAACCCGTTACTCTTGGTAGGCAAGCAGTTAAAACAATTTAAAAGTCTAAACTGAAAAAAACGGAAATCTACGACTGCCATATTCAAATACTAATTACTATTTTCAGTAAATGATATGGTTTTACCCATATCAAATTTACATTGATTTAATCCGTTTATTTACAATTTGATCCGTCTAATTATATATAATTTATAATTTATAATTTAATATTTTATATTATAATCTATAAGTAGTTAAGTGCTAACCTGACTTTTGTTACGAATCAAAATTTAAAGACTCCAGTTAATATATTTCTGATATTTTTTAAACTTTTATTTAAATTATTGATCTGTAGTAGATTAAAATTGTTTTAACTCCGCTACACAATTGAGGTATTCATTCATTTTGTATTGAAAGTCGCCGTCTCCTCCATGGAAGTGATGTAGGCAGTAATCCAAGCTTTATTTATCCTCTTTGTCAAGAGATCTTTCACTTCAAGTTTAGAAGAAGAATGGATTTTTGTTTTTACAACTTCCGGTTTCAATTCTAACAAACACCCTGGTTTATTTGAGATTGTAAGCATTGTTTAGATTAATCAACAAGCTGACAATATTGTTTTCTTCTACATAGCACTTCATAAAATTGACAGCATTTTGTCACTAATGAACTAATCTATAGCAAACATTCCCGCGAGAGCTCGATGTAAGCATTGGTACAGAATGCACACTGAACAAATTTGTCTAGACTCTAGACTTCAAAACCGAGTAGAAATGTTGGAGAATAAAGCTTTAAAATCTTTAGTTGGTGTTCCAGTTCCTTCAGGTTTTGAAGCCAGATCAAATGCTTTGAATTTGGCCTCTTCGAACTGCAGTGCCTGTACAAGCCCAAATGAATATCTCATGAGACTGAAGTAACGCATTAAAAAAGGCAAAAAGCATCAACATTGCTGCTCAAAACTCTTGTTACTAGAGACCTGAATGCAGACTTCTGCAACATCAGCCCGGGAAATAGTTCTTGTATCTGTCTTCAGAAGCTCATCATCCTTTCCAACAAGTAACTCACGTATGCCGCCTTCTTTGTCTTGCAACCCTCCTGCCCTGTATCGTACATCATCAACATTACAGGGTTTACATATACTATTTGGAGGGGCCATAAGAGTTCAATATTCAAACATATGCTACATTGATTATTTTGAAATTTTTTTAGAAACTTGACACAGCTATATCCAAATTCAAGCACTTGCTCTTCTCCCAGAGTATAATTCCTTGAAAATGTAGAGTTGTCCTGGTTAAATATCCGAGAATAGGGAAGGGTTTATACACATAAAGAACCATGCACTTGCAAACAATCACTTCTCCAGATTACAGAGCTAGCATTAGAATTATACCAACCATGAATTACTGATTCATGTATCATGGAAATATAAAGTCACTCAAGGGGAAACAAAGATAAACTACATAGAAATTCTCGATATATCTGAGCAAAAAAACTGCAAGCAATCACTACAATATAGAAGAATCCTTACATTGAAAGCTAAGAGGGTGCAAAATAATGTTAGGAAAACCTGCTAGTACATTTTCTTTTCATCTTCTCTTTATGCATGTGATTTCACAACCTTGTGGCAGAACAATTAGCTTCGTTAATGCTGTAGGAACAACGATTTTATAAAATAAAAAAGTTGGGCCTAGAAAGAACACATCTCTTTGACTCATTCTATCTAAGTTGGATTGAAGTCAAGTAAAGAATTAGAATGAAAAGTTTTACATCTAACACTAATATTACAGTATCAAGTTCATTTTATAAGCATCCACCTACAAAATAATTAGGGAAAACATCTAATACTACCACTATAGAGATTTATTAGACCATTATCTTGGAACTCACCTACATATATAACAAATGGCCACAATTGTAAAAGACCAGGACAAATGATTATATACCTTATTATCGTGTAAGGGACTCCCGAGTCAACTAAATATTGTTCGGCTTTTCTCTTCCATACCTATAAGATGCATTACCTATTATGAGGCAACCGATTAACATATTGAACGAAATAAATAGCAAAAAAACTACAAACCAATATATTCCCATTCCCCAAGCTATTCAGTGGGTTGCTGAGATCTGTTCCTCCCATTGATCCAACAAGCACAATTTGTTTCACTCCACCAGCGATAGCTGAACATAATATTTTATAGTGAATGTACGAACATTAAATATATGCAAGTTAGTTGATATATATTGCATTGGTAACTATAAATTAATTATACATTAAGAGTAACAGAACTCACCAGCATCTATTTGATTTTTCTGCCCAATCCAGTCAACCTAACAAACTACTGATTAGTTACTTACAGAACAGTAAAAGAATGATGATATCCAAAATGGCACTGTAGTTACCTGTTCAGGATATGCTCCTTCTTCGAAATAGAACTCCGGCCTTCCACCTTGACTTGGATCGAACCCAGGCTTCATTTTTGGAACACCACTTGTAAGAATTACAAGGAAATCAATACCTTGAATTGCAGGGACAATGCTATCAGTATCCCGTATATCCCCAACAAAAACATCATCAGCTCCACCAATTTTTTCTTTGCTCTCCTCTGTCCTGACTAAACCTCTACCAATGTACTGGTCAGGCTTTTCTTTGAGCTTCTTATAGACTATTTGGCCTATATAAAGAATGTCCAGCAGAAGAAACTGTGTCAAGTTGCTAACTTTAACTTACCTTTTCAGGTTAAAATGTATAAAAACTCATGTAAAGCTGAAAATTTAACTTTCATATGTGGAAGAAATCTGTCACTGGCCATGTTCGCTCGAGTGTCAAAGAGGCCAGACACTTCCCATATAGATAGCATTAAAGATAAATACATCAAAATATTAGAGAAGCGACATATAAGCAGTGTTTTCTCGCTCTCACAGTCAGAAAATAATTATAATGATTACAGTTCTACACTTACTTCAAGATAAAACATTTCCATTTTGAAGAATAAAACAGTAATATATCAGTAACAAGACCAATAGCAAAACAGAAGGCATAGATGACGAATTGATTGGTAGGAACTATACGTTGTAATCCAAGTTAATCAAAATCACACTAAAAAGCTATTTTCCTGCTATACAAATCTTACTAATATACACAAAAAGAAACCCATATAAGTTCCTTGAGTAGATAAACAGAAAATAGGTAGCTTTGCCGGATATATGATAGTAAAGAAAAAGCTAATTGCATCTATGAACTTCGGTTCAATCTCACTTTAGTACTTCTAGTTTCCGAAAATGCACATTACATCTCCCAACTTTTATTGTCACTACACTTTGCACTCTTTTGACCGAATTCCGACAATTTTCACCAGAAACGACCATTTCCGTTGGCCAAATCTTGAACATTAAGGGTAACTAGAGACAATTAAGGTTAATAGTTTCAAAAGGAGATGACTGATTTTTAAGTCGACGAAAATTAAATTGTCAAAACTTGGTCAAAAGGGTACAAATTGTTCTAAAAAAAATTCCAAGGAAGCGAAATGCATTCTCCAAAACTATGAATACTAAATTGAGTATGATGCTCACATAAGGGATGCAAAGGGCAATTCACTCATATTGAGTAGAAAGTAGAAACACACCAAAAGATCTGCTTTCATGGAACTAACTAAAATAAAAACGCAAGGAAATAAAAATGGAGCTATTAAGTCAATTATACCCTCTGATAGTACCGCAAGCACAAATTAAGCCTTAAATCCCCTATAAGAAGGTCCATATAAGTGCAACAAAATAGATTCAACCTGATTCTCAATTATATACCAATCTCCCTGTAAACAAATAAAGCAAATTGATCATCGCAATTCACACACACGAGTCACCGTTTCAACACTACATATCACTTGGTCACATTTCACAATTTAAAAAACAATCTTTCTATAAAAATCATAACACAAACTAATTAACCATCAAATAACATAAAGTACTAAACCTACATTCAAACATTTCAAAAAGTAATCATACAAGATACAACATAACAGAATAGAACAATATAACATAAAATGTACTTACTTACATAAATAAAATAAACATACCAGTTCTACCAGCAGCACCAGTTACAAGAACAGTGGGTGGGCCCAGTTCAGACATAGCTGTAACAACTGAAGTACTATATCTCTTGAAACCCTTTTTAGTACTTGTACTAAAAACACCTCTACTAGGATATATAGACTTACAGCTGCTAATATATGTAACACTTTGATGGGTTAGAGGAGTTGTGAGTAAAGATACAGAAGCCATTACCAGAAACTACAAAAGTTGTGTATGTATAGAATAACTGTACATATAAAGATGAGATTTTTTTTCTTATCTTCTTATTTGTAATGCTAATGTACAGAAAGTACTGGGCACAGTAGTGTAGTAGGCAATAGAAGAAAAATGTTTTTAGGGGCTAAAATTTGTAATAGTTTGTAAAATTTTATATATAAATATTAGATAAATAAATAATTTTGATAAATTTATATATATTTTCTTGATGCTAATATAATAAAGATGGTGTATTTTTAATGGGATAAATGAATAATTTTATTGATTCCGAGAGTATTTATTTATCCAAATATCAGCGATACAATTTTGAGCAGATGTTATGAGGCGTTTGGTGCAGGGTTAATGAGCCCGATTAACGGGAATCGGAACTTTAATTCCATAGACTAGTATTTGGATTAGTAATTTTGGTGTATGGAATGGGAACCTCATTCCCTCAAGGTGGGTAAATTTTACCCACCTCATCCCTTGGAATTCCATATCATTCTCATTCCCGATTCCGATTCCTAAATGCAATTCAAACGACCCTTAGTTGTAACTTCTTCCAGTTTGTTTCTATGAAGTGAATGCAAGATGATGTCATCTTCTATTAAAAATAGAATCATATAATCGCCTGTAACAATTTCTATTCAAACGCCCTGCCACTGGAATAGAGAGAAGCCACCATGGCAACAAAATCTTATCACCCTAATGTATGACAGACTACAAGCCTACAACGAAGTTTCGTTCCTATAATGATCTTGAACTGATCATGGCCAGGCCAGCTTAAAATGTTCGAAGATAATTACACCCCAGTAAAGAACTATGTTGAGACACATGATGCAACTTGAAGCTGTCAAAGGCATTTCCACTTCTTTGCAAGAGTAAGCTAGTTCTGGTTACAACTCATTGACAGCAACCCAGAGCTCTGGTATTTCATCCCTAATATTGTGGATGCTTTGTAGGACATAATCTGCCCCTTTAATCCTTTCAGAAGTCCCCACCTGTGCATATTTTTTGTCAACCATTATACGTCGAACAAATAGTACAAATCAGATAAAACCTTGTTTTACAAATTAGATGTTGGAGAAATATAGAATACTGGTTTTTACTGACAGAATTACTAGCGGCTTACCAGTGCAGTATCAAGGCCAACAAGCTTTGCAGACTGTATACACCGAACACCGTCTTCAAAGAAAAGCTGAAAACGAAGTTTCAACAATATGGAAACCATTTCAAGAATTCTATAATCACTAGGAGTTTTAGTAGTGAGACTGTTGAGCTGCTTACAGTTCTCTGCGGGTCTATGTTGCCTATCTTGAGTGCCTTCTCAATAGCATGTTGACATGGTTTGCAGACAATCGGCGTCTTCGGTAATATGGATGCTGAAGTATTAGGTTGTGAAAAATGACTTATAATGTCAAAAAATTTGCTGCTCCTGGTGATAGTGTCCTCGCCATCGCACACCTTGTCACTGTTAATCGGATTCAGAGTTTCAAAGCAAATGATCTCTTCAAAACAATCTTTTAACCCCAAACAGCTGAGAGCATTAACAGCATGAACCTTATCCGCATTTGTAAAGATCTAAATTGCAAATCAAATGTACAGGTAACATCAAACCATATAAAAATAATTCCCTACTTGTACTACTTAAGATTTTGTTAAACACGTACAACTTTACGGATAGGCAAGCTCAACAAAAGGCTTCTTAAAACAGGGTCAGGTTTTAACTTCGCATAAGGTAATCGTTGATGAACAAAGCTGCAAAATGAACAGTCCGACCAATTTATTCATGCTAACTGTCTAGATACTACTGCTGGATATGTATAACATCTTGAATGAAACAAAGTATAAGCAAGGCTTTATCACCTAAAATACTCTTCATTATCAAAGTCATAGCCGACAGCCTGCAATAAGGAAAACTCATAACTGCCTACTCTCAAAAAAGAAATTGCATTTTTCTTAATAAACATAGAGTGTGAAATGTGAATGAGAAAAAAGGGGCCAATTAGACTGTACCTTAAGGCCTGCCATTGTTGTCCCATAGTTCTTGTAAAGTAGATCACCTAATTCAGAGGTTATATTTCTATCTATACCAAGCTTGTAAACCATAAAATCTGAAGACGTCAATCAAAAGCCTAGGTTATTAGAAAAGAGTTAAGTATTCAAATTTGCGTTAAGTATTCAAATTTTGAAACAAATACTACAGTGATACCTTCAACATTATTGGAGCATGCAGTTGCCAAACCAGAAGTCACAGGGTAAAGGGTATCATCTAGATCTGTAATACTTCAAAAACTCAGTGTTACTTTGCCAAATGTAATACCTCACATATTGCAATTACAAAAATCTTTCAATAATTAACACCTCACCGAAGAGTAGGCAATCATACTTTTGTCTTCCGCCTTGCTTGTAGGAGCTCTTGTATTCCATCAAAATCTAGAGAAATTCAAGGGAATGAAAAGAACATGTAAGCCCTGCACGCAACTTAAACTTTATCCACCCAAATTAACAATAAAGATCAAAATGACATATAATATCACATACGAATACACTAAATCTACATTTACAATTCTAGTGGAAGTTTACAATTATCATAACTACTTGAATCGGTACCTAATTGAATTCCTGACCCCTTAATATCCAGAATCACTCATACCTTAAGAAAGTGCAAAACAGTGTCAACCATAGAGTTCAAAATGGTTAGGACATATGACACAAGGCAACAACAGAAAAATTAACCACCAAACTGAGCACTTGACTTCTACAATATAAGCGATATATTAACCAGAAAAACATAAAACATCAGTTAAGTCCCAATTTAACACCCCTTCCCACATTGCCGCGTATATAAGGTCCACTAAGTGCACCAACATATCATAATCGTTAGGGGGCTGAGAGACTGTTGTTGCATTTACGCTAAAAGAGACCAAAAACTGGGATTAACATAGGACATCACTAATCACACAAGCCATCAATACCAACTCAGGGAAGCTCTATAAACATCTGAATATAACAAATTTCCAAATACCATATAGCAATTGAAATAACATTTCCTAAGTGCATTCAAAAAATTTCATAAAACTACTAAAGTAACATCATAAAATTTATCTTCATAAAAAGCAGAAAATATATAACATCATCAATAAAGAAATTACTAACTTGAATCAATTTCTTACATGCAAATTAAAACTGACTTATAATCTAGAATTTGCAAATAATAAAAAAAATAAAGAAATTACTGTATCAGACAAACATCATGTATTCAGACATTAAGTACCGGTTGAACCACTAGCTTAGAGGATAAGGATTTGGCGCCAAAGACATTCCTTCTGTAATGAAAATGTTTCATGGAACATAACATTGAAGGTGCATGTAACAGACAAGCCATGGCCTAGAATCCAACAAACTAAATTACATGTATAGATATAGATTGTGTTGATATAGATATTATTCTTCTGGGTTTATATCCTCAATACGGATATAAATTTTTCTGGATTTTATAAATCGATAATTTAAAATGGTGTCAGACCATGATGGGCCTCAACAGAGCCCAGACCATCTGTATCAAAGTTTTTTACTTTTTCTGAAACCAAAGTTGTGTACCAAAAATAAAAAATAAAAATTGTTGTGTAGAGTGTAGACGATAACAGGGGTCCTCCCTCATATATTGATTTACAGATTTACAAAAATATCAAAGTTGTTCACATAATTTAAAATATAAGGGTACCTCAATAAAATTTACTAGCCACTCACTGCAAAAAAATCTCCATCCATCCTAGTTGTACCATAAATTTATCATGTTACCTTGCTTATACAATTTTTTTTTGGTCTTTCTCGTGATTTTGATTTCTTTAGAAAGTCAATTAAAATGACTTAAACCTATTGGAGTTGGCGTTTATTGTGTGTTCTTAAACACACATTAGAAAAATCATATTTTTATAGATTTTTATAGAGATGCAAGTTTACGCAGGCTCTCCATCTAATCAAATCAATGAAATGAGGACAGAGAATTGAATAGACAGTAATTGATTTTTGCTAGACTCTTATGTAAACTTGACTAGGGATGAGCAAAAATTGAATAAAAAACTGAAACCGAATCAATAATCACAAAAACCGCACCATTGGTTACTTGACTATCAGTCATTGATCCCCGTGTGTAGGATAAGTAGAATAGCACTGAAAGATTGAAATGGAACTCAGTCTCCCTTTACTGGACCGTAAACTCTGCGTAAGTCTGAATCTCCCAGATCATACTTTCGAGTTGGATTCTCGGATACACATGTTGCATTTCATTTAAATGTAAAATTAACAATTAAAGTTTTGCTTCTGTGCCATTTAAGTAGAGTGGCACAAAGCAAATTCAACTCTTATTATTCAGACCGAGACAAGCAACATGTTAATTAAATTCTAGCCATCGCTATAACAAATGCGTAAATGATCAATCAGCTGAAATATCAATGTCATGGAACATCAACATCTTGCTATAGTATCTTCGTGCATGATTATCATGATATTTCTTTTTCCCTGTAATGGTGCCAAACTGCTGATTATAATGTTAGACGACAACTATAGCATCCGAGAAAGAAGGGGAAGTCTGTAACACAATTTACTTGAAAACAGATTCTTTTATATAAAATTATTGATGAGTAAAACAAAACATTTACATCTTAGGAAAGAAAGAGAACTATGAGGGGGATTTAACAAATCCCACCATCGATGACATACTATTTAATACATCTATCTCTCTCTTTCGAGCTGATACGTTAGACATAATTTAAGCTGTCACAGGCATTTCCACTGCAACCTTGCCTGAGTAACCGACCTCTGATGATGACTTGTTGACAGCAACCCAGAGCTCTGGTATTGCATCCCATATATTGTGGATACTTTCTAGCGCATAGTCTGCGCCTTTAGTCCTCTGTGAAGTTCCCACCTGTACATAGTTTTCAAAAATTGTAAAGTTGCAGGGAAAAAAATATTCTCTATCAAGATTTGTTAAGAGGCACATCATTATCAATTGACGCAACATCACTATAGACTTACGAGTACAGTATCAAGGCCAACAAGCTTTCCAGATTGTACGTTACGTACACTATCTTCAAAGAAAAGCTGTAATAGAAATTTGAGACGGGAGAAATCGTAAGCATATAACTCGAAAAGTAAGTAGTTAGAAAGTTTCAATAATGAGCATGTGAGCTGAGCTGCTTACTGTTCTCTGTGGGTTGATCTTGCCTATCTTGAGTGCCTTCTCAATGGCATGTGCAGATGGCTTGCAGACAATTGGTGTCTTTGGCAATGATGATGTCGAAGCATTGGGTTGAGAAAAATGAGCGACAATGTCAAAAATTTCAGTGCTGGCGTTAGTGGAGCCGGAAGATGACCTTGAACCAGTGAATTGAATGTCATCCTCATCATCAGACACGGTGTTTTTGTGAACAGGATTCAGAGTCTCAAAGCATATGATCCCCTCAAAACAATCTTCCAAACCAAGGATGTTGAGTGCTTTAACAGCATGGACCTTGTCAGCATTTGTGAAGATCTGATTTACAAATTAAACAGTGAAAACCATATCAATATACATAACAGTTGACTCCTATACTGTACAAGATTTTTTTAGTTGTGTTGATCACTTACAACTTTACGGATAGGCAAGCTTAGCAGAAGGCTTCTAAGAACAGGGTCAGGTTTCAGATTCTCATATGGTAACCTTCCATGAACAAAGCTGCAAAACAGAAAACATATTAATAAGCTAAAGCATCATAACTAGCTTCATTTAAAAATAAATATATACAACTTCAAGGATCAGGTAAAATATTAGCAAATCTTCTCACCTGTGATATTCATCATAATCAAAGTCATAGCCAATAGCCTGCAAAGATAACATCCGTTATTGATATATCTTAAAAACAACACAACACACTGAAATCACTAGAGCATATATAAACAATACAGTATATAATGAAAAAGATCATACCCTTAAGCCAGCCATTGTTGTTCCGTAATTCTTGTATAGCAGATTACTCAATTCAGAGATTACGCTCCTATCTATACCAAGCTTCTCAACCATATAATCTGGAGATGTTTAACAAAATCAAAACTATTAGAATTCAAAACAGTGTTTAACAGCGGAAATGCAACTAATTAAGACAAAACACCGATACCTCTAATGTTGTTGGTACATGCAGTGGCCAAGCCAGTACTGTAGGGATAAAGGGTGTCATCTAGATCTGAAGTTTCAAAGGAATCAAATCATAATTACTCTCCCTTCAATATATTCTGCCTCGAATAATATTAGTAATTAGCACCACTTTACGAAATTATCAACTCACCGAAAAGAAGACAATCATATTTTGGCCTTTCAACCTGCCTGTAGCAGTTCTCGTATTCCATCTCGATCTACAACAACTCGAAGTAAGAAGAATGTAAGCATTGGATGACACAAGTCCACTAAAACAAACATTAAAATTCAAAAAAAAAAATGCAAAACAAAAAATGCCAATATATTATTCATATACTTGATTAGAAATTCAATCATCTCCATTTCTTTGGACATTATTGATATCCATAATAGGTACAATTCAAATGCACACAAACTGTACTAAACAATGTCCCACCACAATCTTCAAATAGAAAGTGGCCATCAACAAAACCATGGTAAAGACCTCCATGATACTTATATCTTCACAAATGCATTCATTAAATTAAAACATGTCCATTTCTTACAAAACATCTAGAAACTAAAGATAACATTCAACATATGTATACACACACCAAAACATCTATATACATAGGAAAAAATTTGAAAAGGAGCAAACTTTATCACATGATCATGATAAAATCAGAAATGCAAATCAGGGTCCAACAATTAACAACAAAAGAATCAATCTTTCAATGATCAACCCTGTAAAAAACAAGTTTTCTACATAATCACAAGAAAAACCAAGAAAATAACAAGAAAGCAAGGAACTTTATGCATTTTTGCTCAAATTTCACACAGAAAACATTAAAAAAGCTGATAAAATCAGCTCATTAACACAAGAAACATGCATAAGATTAAAATTTACAAGAAATGAGAACAGGGTCTGTGTGTGAATACATTTTTTTTTTTTTTAAATATATGAAATGAAGAGCTTAAAGAAGCAAAAATACCAGAATGCAGAAGAAGAAGATATGGAGACAGAACAGGATTGATAGGCAAAAATGTGATGAATATGTGATGAAGAGAGTTGTGTGTATATATAGGATAGATATACAAGCTCTTTGATGCAAGGAGAAGGAGAGGGAGGAGGAATAAGAGGCAGAGAGAATTGGTTTAAATAGCCAAAACACTTCTCTAATGTCTTAACAACTTTCTATTCTATTCTTTTTTTAATATTATTATTTTAATTAAAATAATATTTTTTATTTTGACATCTTTGAACTCTCTTTTACTTTTCATTGGTTTTGTTAAGAATGCAGTTACTTTAAAATCTCAAGGTGTTGGAGAAAAACTGATATTATATTATATTTTAACAGATTTATATGAATAGAATATATACGGGTATATAAGAGCATCTCTAATTATAATATTTAATTAAAGCAAATATATTTCTATTTTGATAGGAAAAAATTGGTTGGAGTTTAAATTCAATTCATAGTATAATGACAAATGATGTGGGTGAGAGATGCAATAAATTATATATGTACAATGATCTGATAGTATTCTTAAATTTTTACTAAAAATAAAAAAGTGGTTGGAGAATAAATTGAGTTCATACAAATTAGAGATATAATGATGACAAAATATTTGGTTGGAGAGATAGATGCAATCTATAAGCACCTAGTGAACTGCCAACATATATATTTGAATTTCAGTGAGTTACAAAAAAATTGGTGGGAGGGTAAATAATGAGTCCGGATTAGGGGTGTAAACGAGTCAAACTGTTCGTGAGCTACTCGAGCTCGGCTCGTAAAATATTCGAATTCGGCTCGGTAATAATCGAGCCGAGCTCGAGCTCGAGCTTTTCGAATTCTT
>PHNY01300230.1:6421-17530 GCA_003724115.2 Anethum foeniculum
ATCGATTACACTTTGGTGACAAATTGAAACATGAAGTCAAAGGATACAAATTGGAACCAGAAAATGAAAATCAAAGTTCAAATGTAGCAACAGTGTGAAGAAGTTCCGGAGAACACATTCGAGATGATAACATGTCTCAAATACGTTTTTTTATCTTTCTAGTACTTTTATGATTTATGTTATGTGCAAGACTTGTATGCTTTAAGTTATTTGAAAGACTTGTACATTTTAAGTCTTGTCCTTTAGTTAGTGTTGATGGATAGTACTGTTGATGTGGTTTATTTGTCATGGTAATGGTGAATGAAAATAGGGCTTGCATTGCTGGTTTTTGTTTATAGGAATTTCATTATTCATATGGTATATTTTTATTTTTTAAACTGAAGGTGTTGCAATAGGGTATTCAATATGTTGCAATATGGTATTAAAAGAGTTGAAAATGGATTTTTTTTATAACGTTAAGTTTGTTGCACAAGGTGTGTTACGATAGACAATATAGTGGGCCCACAGGTAGGGCCTACAATTATTTTTTTTGTAAATCAGTACATCTACTGTAACATAAAATCTATGTTGCTATAGGATAAAAAAGATGTTGCAATTGATATCTATAGCAACATTATTCACTGTGTTACCATAGAACGACATTGATGTTACCATAGATACCTATGGTTACTGCGTTACACCTAACACCCAAAAAGTGTTGCAATAGCCTTTTTTTTCCCTATGGTAACATATTTTGGCATCTATAGTAACACTTTGTTGGGGTTGCTAGAAGCCATTTATGGCGTAGTGTCAGTACCCCCAACATCCATATTCATTCTTTTCCTGGGCACCTTAGTAATGAAATTCACTGGATCGAGAGTGTTGCCTTATTCAGCACTTGCTTTTGTTGCCTCCTTTTATTGAGCTGCAGTATAATCATCTCCAAATTGTTGCTCCATTAGGTAATGTACAAAATCTTTCGCATTCATGATCTTTTCACTTGACATTTCTTGGTCATTATACCCTGCATTTTTCCCAGCATCTTTTTGTTCAGCATCTTCTTTTTGAGCATTCTGTTCTTCCCAGCTTATTGAGCATGTTCTTCCTCAACATTGTCATATTGAATGTATTTTCTTCTAACAATAATTTTTTTTACCTTTTTATCTTCTTTGCAGCTTTCCTCTTTACTAGTTAACCTGATTTATTCATTATCCCCCGTTGTTCAGTCCTGTTACCCTCTTCTTGTTTAACTTTTCTCATTTCAGCCTCCTCATCATGTTGCGGCTTTGTTGGACATTTGCCCTTTGTATGACCAGTCTCTCTACATAAATTATAATGCATCACCCACTTATTTGAAACTCTTTGTAAAATAGGGCCACTAGGGATATTCTAAGACTGACTTATAGTTCCACCCTCCCAATATTCCTTCATTCTTTGTTTTTTTGGTCTCCCCCTTAATTTTTTGGGTATATCAGGCGGTAGTAATTCTTCAGTTGCTTGCATCTCCCTATATTCTTCACCCCTTATTGCTTCCAGAACATGAGCATAACTTGTAAGGTACCTTTTTCTTTTGTAGTATTCTGATAGATACGTGAAAGGATTTTGCCTTCTATCATGTATGGCTACGATGACATGTGCATATGAAATGCCAGTTAGATCATGTAGTCACATGATCTAACATCGAAGTCCACTATCACAGCCCTTGTACCAGATTTGACCTATATTACATTAATATAGGTGCTTTTAGTACTACGATTATTATTAAAGCAAGACTAAAAGAACAATTAATATAAGTCATGTAATATCTAAAAAAATTTCATTCCATCCCAAGAAGTAGTCTTTTCTCTGGATTCAGTGATAAGGACATCTAGCCTTTTCCTTGTTCTTGGACAAACCAATAAATCATTACTTCTCATCTCATCTTTTTTCTCCCTCATCCTTGTAAGTAACTTAAAGTGAATTTCTTGCATCATGTTAAGTATCGCCATGTACTTATTTCTGTCATAATTAGTTAAACATGTAATAAAATAGATAAGGTACAGAGTATTGAAACAAGTAAGACAGATTAAGCTGTTATCATTCACTTATAATCCATGCATTGAAACATTCCGACATATTGTTCTCAGTGTTGTCTACCAAACAATGTGTACAAAATGAGCTTTTGTCCAAAACCTAGGGTTCAGTTTGCTTAGTTGTTCATCTACATATTTTGAAAGCCTCTCCATCTACTTCATTGCTTTGAAAAAAAAAACTGCAGGATGAATATCAGTTGCAGCATTACAAAATGTCCTCCTTAATATCAATGAATCAAATATGAAATTATAGAGTATAAATAAATCAATACAGGGCATAAATAACAAGGCCATAAAATACAGAGCATTAATAAGAAAATGTGAAAGTAACTTATGTTTAATAGGGTACCTTTTCCTAAATTTTTTGTACAAATAGCTTGTACAGAATCGATGCTCAATAAATGACATTTAATTGCATTTTCCAACGCCTTCTACTAGTCACTAATTATTGTAAGTCTTCTTCCATCTTTAAGATCCAAGTCATCCTTCAGTAAAGTAAGAAACCATCTCCACGAATCTGTATTTTCACTTTCTACAATTGAGTATGCAATGGAGAATATTTGGTTGTTCCCATCTGTCCCAACAGCTAAAAATTTGTCCTCTGTATACCGTCTTAATGAAACAACCATCTAAACCTGTAAGTTGCCTACAGCCAGCCTTTCAACCTGCCTTTGTGCATAGTAACAAATATATAACCTTTTAAATTTGAATTTATCGGTCTCATTAAGCCTTGTAGTATTGATTTTGATGGTTTCTGGGGATTACTCATAAGGATCTCACGACCAAAGTCCATTAACCTTAAGTACTGTTGTTTAAGGTGTTAGTGTTTGTGTCCTAAAGACAACACTATTATGTTTTAGTATAAGACATTTGGATTATTAATAGTAATGTTCTACCGATTATTCCTTTCTAAATTTATTATGTCTTAATTTACTGCGATATAAATATTAGATTAATAAATGTCCTTGGAATATGATATGCATTCTATATATCTAAGTACATGACTTAAAAATGAGATTATGAGAATAGTATCAATATTCCTAAAGCTCCCTAGTCGAGTATTATTATTAATGGACAATAATAATGCATTAAAACTGGTGTGTTTGTTGACTGATGATCACATCTCATTGATCATAAGTATAGTGATACTAAAGTCAAAACACAAGCACATGTAAGTATATATAAATACATGGTGCTGGATAGACCCAATGTGAGATTCTGCATGTCTGTTGTGTCATAAGTAATTCTCACAGTGATAATGATGTAATGGTCCTTAGACTTGAAATCATTTTTTTTCTATACAACAATTAATATACTTTGATTACATTAAAAGTTACCTTTGATTCGGTAATGATTAAAATGTACCCGGGGCATATTATAAATCATATGAGAAATATGAATGATCTAGAAAGGATTTAACCATCCTAATTTAGGAGTAATATTATTGGCCTCTTGTGTGAGTTAGACTATGAAATGCGTGGTCGCGCTCAAATGTTGATTTAAAATAATAGTCTACTCATTAATGAAGGAACCCTGGATTTTATTATAAAAAGTATGACACATAACATACCTCGAGTTTAATCTATAATATGTGGTTAAAGGGATTATGTTACATTGTACATTATTCACAAAAGGTTTAATCGATCACCGATTTAATTATTATTATTTCTTGGGTAGCAATGATGTATTACTAGATGTCGCTCTTTGTTTGTAATTTTAATATGAGATATTAAAATTATTGCCAACGTAATAATAACCTAAAAAGTCATACAAAGAATGCTTGAAGGAATATTTAATTTAAATCCATATTTAAATTAAATAAGTAATTTAGAATTATTTATTATTAATTGAGTTAGACTTAATTAATAGAATAAGTACAATTCGAATTTACTATTATTAAATCGAAATTCAGTTGGGATAATTAAGTAAGACTTAATCAGACAATAAATAGGAATTTTGGATTTAATATAACTCTAATTAATATTATGATCAGAAATTTGTTTTTCTCACTCCTATATATACTCTCTTATGGCTGATTGAAAGAGCTACGTTTTTATATGAGATATTAAAACCCTAGCAGCCACCAGAGAGAGAGAAGAAACGGATTGGAGTGCTAGTACACATCCTCCTTCGATCAATTATTCGTGTGGATACCTCTACGGCGTAGATCGCTCAATGCTGGATACATGGTGATTGATAAAGCTAGGACCTCCATCTGTCAACCAATTCTTAAAGCTTCAAAAGGTAAACACATATGATCTACAAATTAAATCTTGTGTTTCGTATGGATCCTGAGTTAAGGTTTCGAGTTTTCTGGTTTTTAACGTTTTATTTTTCTGTTTCTACTGTGTTTGATGCCTCGAAATCCAACAATGGTATCAGAGCTACTTGCGAAAGGATTTAATTCTTTTGTGTATTTACTGATTTTGATATTTTAAAGCATGTATATAATCTTCCATGACTGATAGTATGTGATTTATATGATTTACATGATGCTATGTCTATATGTGTATAAACTGATGAACAGATTATGTATGGACACAATTAGTTCATGATAAATGATCTGTCTGTGTGTATTAGATACATGATACATATACAGGGAGGCAAAAATGATTAGATCAGTTTTTGGAAAATCAGAAAACAGTTTTCTGCAGTTTTCCGAAAACAGTTTTCTGTTTTGCATAGGATTGCAAAAAGGTGCTAGTAGGATTGAAACCTCCCGAACTCTGATTTGGACGCATAATACCTTTTCGGAAAGGAAATTACGTCACGATTTAAACTAACTACTTTGCTGTCATTTATGATGTTTTTTGGGCATTTGAGGTCGTTTAGGCCCTGAGAACTGCGTTTTAGTATATTCTGCTAATTATACGTATTTTTCTTATTTTGCTATATTCAAATTTTATGATTAGATCATGAATGATATGATATGTTAAGATCAGATTATGTGTTTTCACATGCTTTTATGTGTTGGTTGAGCATGGTGGATGGTTATGGCTCTTCAACCTTTAGATTAATGGTTTGTGATTGTGGTTTTGGTTTTAAAATACGACTTGCATGTCATTTTGATTCTTGTAATATTTATCTCGAATGTAACTCGAGTTCACCTTGTAAGTTCATTAGATTAGTTTCTATTATCCACTGTGTAATGTACTTGAAGACTTGAAGAAGGAGTCCATTGGAGGTGATCTAAGGAAGCTATACAAGGAAGCATCTCAAGTTCAAGCAAGAAGACATGTGATGTAATAGATAGTTGTATTTATTCTCTTAACCACATTAGATTAACCTTGATCTTTATCATGAGCTTGATAAAGATCACATAGGATGGGGCCATGACCAAACACGTTTACTTTATCGCATTTTACATATATGTATGTTTGTATGTGTAGAGTAATTACTGATGCATGTTATAATTAGATTAATCATGCATGAATGTATGTATTAGATACATCACCCATGCCATGCCTACTAAACAAGATAAAATCTATAACGATTTAAGATTTATAAAATGAACAAACGATTAAGAGATTTTTGTGTTATGAAACACAGAATGATGTACGAATCTTCTTTATTTCCGATATGGAGCGATTTTGGCAAAAGCACTTGGTTGTGAGTATTAAGTGAGTCCATTGTGACTTCTCCACTACTTGGAAATCAAACCATTGACGATTATTGATTTGAAGTATTTATTCAAGAAAAAATTGGGAATCTCTTTATGATGGGATAATGATTGTTTATAGTTTAACAAAACCCTAAAATAAATATTAAGTTGAGTAGATTCCTTCCATTGTGTCCAATGCATCAACACCTAGATCGATATGGAGTGGGTTCGCTAAAGTGGAGTACTCTTATCTATCGTGGGAAGGTGTGTTGAGGTATACTGATACGACCATTTGGTTTGACTTAACTGATTTACCACAATAGGATTGTGAACTTAGAGGCATAAAGTTTGGCGAGATTTATTAGACAAATATGAACAATGGTTGTTCCACCAAACTATCCAAGAGTTATATAGTTGATATAATTGACAAATGTTATCTACCTAAATAATCATGTTTTAGGAGTAAAGCCAAAGCTGACTTAAGACGTTAAAATATAGATCTTGGCTCACTAGAAAGGATATATAAGATATTATTTCCAGATTAATAGTTAGGGCTATTGATTTGAGAAAAATAGTGGGAGATATATATTGTGAATATATATAAGAATAATCACTTGAACATAATTTAATAATCTTCTGTAGACTAATTCATTTGATTTACTTTAACATTGTAGAGATCAAATGGCAAACAACACAAACAACTTCTTGATATGATCAGTCCTTCAGAAGGACAAGCTGACATGAAATAACTTCCTTGATTAGCAAAGGAACTTGAGGATTGTCCTCAAGGAGGAGCGAAAGCTCTATGTCATTGATGTTCCTCGCCCTGCACCTCTCCCTGATGATGCAAATGTTGCTCAAAAGAATGAATATCATAGACATATCAATGACGATACAGATGTCACATGTCTGATGCTAGCGACTATGAGTCCTGAGTTTTTAGAAACAGCATGAGCATTTGGATGCTTATGAGTTGATTGAGCACCTTAAAACTTTGTTTAAAGGACAAGCTTGTCAAAAGAGGTTTGATACTTTTAAAGCATTGTGTGCTTGTAAGTAGGGTGAAAAGGATCTGGTTGGTCCGTATGTTCTAAAGATGATTGGATACTTGGATTATCTTGCTAAATTGGATGCTCTGATAGTTCTAGAACACTCGATAGATATGATCTTGCAATCTTTGAACAACAGCTATTCTCAGTTTGTGATGAATTACAATATGAATGAGATAGACAAAACCCCCCACCGAATTATTGGCTATGTTAAAAACTGTTGAGACCAACATTCTGAAGGCGACCCCTGCTTTCATAACGATGGCTTCTGACGCTTCCGATTCAGGTATTTATGTTATAGAAGTCAATTTTTCCACTTCAACATCATGGGTATTAGATGCTGGATGTGGTTCTCACATTTGTATTAATGTGTAGGAACTGCGGGGAAGTAGGACATTGACTAAAGGAGAAGTCGAACTACGAGTTGGCAATGGGGCAAAGGTTGCTACTATAGTTGTAGGGACTTATCTTTCATTTCAGCATTAAAAGTCTTGCTCATTTTTCTTATACTTTCAAGCTGTTCATCAGTTTTAGGATATTCAGTATCCAAGCTTAAAAGGCTATCAGAATCTTCTCAATTCCCTCGTAATTAGGGTCCTTGTAAAGCAAAATGTAACGTAATATGTAATAGAGGAAATATAACTCAACTAGGAAAAGAAACAGCCAACTAATATTAAACAAATGAAGCACAGGAATCCAGAAGATTGAATATTGGATAATACAAAGAATCAAAACATGCAATTGAAGCTTGAAGTCCATTGCAGAGTCACGGAAAGAAGTTCATTAACATGTTCAAGCCTTTGTGAAGAATAACATGTCAGAAGACTCCAGAATTCAGGGATATAAATTGATTCAATGTGTTATATATCAGGATTTCAGTGGAATGAAGCAAAGAAGTTACAGAAGTCATTAACAACTCAACAGTAGTTTGTGAAGTTCATAATACGAAGACCTGGGAGCAGAACTAGTCATCTGTAATGCAGACCAATTGCACTAGACGTTAGTGATCTGTGAAGGGAAACCAAGTATTATCTATAGAAGAACTGTTAAGTGGAATTCGTATTTGAAAAGAATGTTCAAAGTTTAAATACGAAGTTCTGAAGATTGAAAGTCTGACAGGATACAGCTCAGGAACCATAGAATTGTAGAAATGGACTTAAAAGTTACTAAGTACCTTGTACTAGGGAAAGCTGTCGACACATAAGTCCTACAAGGACTCCTTGGTCGACACCTAGTCCACTAATGGGAGACTTGTCGACACCTAGCTCCAAGGCACTCAGAAGCTAAGTCAAATCTGCCATACAAGGAGAACATGGTTGACACCTAGCCATACTGGGTTAGTTTGGTCGACACCTAGAAGTACTAAGACATTGTCGACACAAAAGCTCCTTTAGGACTCCTTTGGTCGACATTTGTGACTTGCACTCAATTCTAGTTCAAAGCAATATAATGGAATAAGTGGTCGACTCCTGAAGGTTTCTAACTTTATTGAATTACAGAAGCACAATTAATATATTGGCTATAATGAAGCCACGTAATTGGTTGGTGAAAAAATCTACACAAAAGAAGCAGATCAAATTCATTTTGATCAGTTATATTCCTCAGCTGCCAACTGCAAATACGAAAGCTTCATTGAAGGCTATATCAATTTTTCTAAGCTTGTATTTGTAACGTTATGATGTCAAATTTATTGTAGTTAATCTATCTTGATTAGAGTGTACCAAACTCAAGGTTTATATTAATAAAATGATATATTCCTCAAACTTTTGTTTTTGATTCGATTCCGTAACTTAATTTAAAATTGAATTATCTGTGAGTATCTTATTCACCCCCCTTCTACAATACTTTGAGACCTAACAATTGGTATAAGAGCTTGTTGATTGACATACAAATCAAGATCCCAGTGATTTAGACCAAGCAAACAAATTATTGAAAATTTTCTCAAAATTTTTTAATTTTCAATATTTTCAATCCTCGAAGTTTTTGAATCTTAAATAATTTTATTCCGCCAACAAGATGAGTACCCAGAAGACCGGTAGTATCAAGGTTCCACCATTTGACAGAGACAACTATAATCTATGGAAAAGAAAGATGCTCCTATTCATAAAAGCTTCAAATTCACTATACATGGGGATATTATAGAATGGTCCATACTTATTAATGGATGTAGTTCCTGAATCAACAACAACTACTGGAGTGCGAATCCCAAGAACTTCTACTCCCAAGGATCCCTCCAGGTATACAGAAACTAATAAGGATCTCATCAGATTGGATACGAGCTTGCAACTCATTATAGTGGAATCCACAAACACGGATATGAGTCATCAGATTATAAGTAGTCTTAGTGCCAAAGAGATGTGGGAAAGAATTGAACTACTGATGGAAGGAACTGCTGAAGTGAAAGAGAACAGATTCGATATTCTGACGTCTCAATAAGAAGCATTCAAGTCACAGCTGGGAGAAAAATTATCTTATGTTTTTGAAAGATATACTAAGTTGCTGAGCGAGTTGAAATTACATGGGAAGACTTATCCACTTCGTGAGACAAACAGAAAGTTCGTGTTGACTCTACCACACTACCTCGAGCAAAAGAATACATCAATCAGGTAAAGGCTTGCCTTTGTTACTATGCCCCTGGATGTAATTTATGGAAAATTAAAAATGTACGAGTTAGAACAAGAACAAAGAGCCATAATTTATGGTTCAGGTTCTGTAGACAACAAGAACTCGGCACTTGCAAAAACCACTGGATTGGTTGCCCATGAGCCTGAAACTTTTGAACCAAAGGTTGCATCGCCTAAAGCTGGAAAGGAACTGGTAATAGAAGAAGTTGTGATTGATCCTGAGGAAGAAAGTGAATTCTATACTTAAGAGGAACTTGAAGAATTAGCTGATGAGTCGATGGCTTATATGGCTTCTAGATTCAAGCATGTCCGATTCAAGAAGAATCCCAACTACAAGACCAAGAGCTCAGCAGGAAAATATACTAAAGAAAGCTATTCATTAGGGAACAACTCAAGAGAAGGCTACAAGTCAAACTGGGTTGACTGGAGCAAGACAAGATGCTACAACTGCAATGAACTCGGGCATTTTGCAACTGACTGCAGGAAGCCTAAGAAAGCAACAGGAGGAAAGGAAGCATATGAGAAGAAGGAAACTTATGAAGATCTAAGGAGATAGTATGAGAAGCTAAAATAGAAATTGAATGCAGTGATTGCCAAGCAGAAGGTGTTAAGTCCTAAAGCATCGTAGAAGGGGGGGGTGAATGCGATACTCACAAATAATTCAATTTTAAACAAGTTCTTCATTTAGTTATGGAATCAAATTAAACACAAACAAGTTCAAGGAATATATCATTGTATTAATATAAACCTTGAGTTTGCTACACTCTAATCAATGATGATTAGCTACAAAAATTTGATAGCATAACAGTACAATTAAGAGTTTCTGGAAATAAATACAGCCTTCAATGGAGCTTTCGTAAAATGTAGTTGACAGCTGAGGAAGATGAATGAATGAAATGAATTTCATTCTATTGGTTTTGTGTAGACTTGAGTTTCGCTTTACACGTGGCCAAACCAACTCCACATGAAGTGTTTCACAATAGATTGCAGTTGCTAAGTCCTTGGAGGTGACATGAGTAAGAGGCGACAATGGCATTAGCTAGGAGGCGATACTAGACTTGCCTTGAGCCTAGGAGGCGACACTAGACTTCTCTTTAACTCCAAGAGGCGACAGACATCTCTCTCTTGACTCCAAGAGGCAATAGGAACACTTACTTGAATCCAGGAGGTGGCAAGTACTCTTCTTTTAAGCCAAGAGGCGACAGATGTATTTCATTGAAGCTAGGAGGCGACAAGGGTACTTCCTTGAAGCCAAGAGGCGACAAGAGTTCTTTAACACTTAGGAGGCGACATGAGTGCTCTTGTTGCTTCCATGACTTAGAATACTTTCTAAATTAATTTCTCTTAATTCTTATTCTATTTATTTGCTTCAATAACTTCCTGTCTTCAACTTATTTCTTCTGATAGATCAATATTTCCATTTCTTGGAGTGTTGTCACCTAGTGCACTAGTCTGGTTCACAGATGACTAACACAGAAATCAAATATCAATCTTTTTATAGTCCTTAAGTTGACTTGCCCTTCAGCTGCTTCATTGCTTCATTTCAATGGAATCATGTGATCTATAATGCTTCAATTCAATTCATTTTTTTGTAACATGGAGTATTCTGACAAATTATTCTTCATAGAGGCATGAGCATATTAATGAACTTCTTTCCATGATTCTTGTTGCTTAAAATTATGATGCGCAAGTGTACACAATCGCAAACAAGTAATATAGTAGTAAATACCAGATATCGTTCCTCAAGGACTGTATGTTTGTATAAATCACAATTAATATCAAAC
>PHNY01300233.1:15066-27726 GCA_003724115.2 Anethum foeniculum
CTAAGGAAATGCTAATTCGTTATAAGCTTATCCCAGACAACTAATGTCAGATTCCTTAGCCTTGTTTTGCTTACTTTAGTTTACCACTTATAAATTAACTACAAAATTATACCTACACTGGTGGAGCATTAAAGTAAATTGCCTTCTATGCCTACTGCAACAACAATCACATTCTTTATAAACGATTGACAACTTAGGACTACTTATTTAGTAGTACTAATTCTAATGTGATGATCTATCTAGTTTAGTTACTGAGCTTATTATGCTCTACATTTAAAAACAATCAGCATGATGAGCACATAGCACATTCAAATTTCTGACAATCATAAAAAACAGTTTGAGCGCATAACAAAAGTAAAGCTCAAGAATGCCAATACCAGTTCTCCGTCTTACGGTTAGCCTTCTTGTCTTTGTGTTCCTTCCCAATCTGTACCATTCCCTTGACACATACCAGGCTCTCTACATGATTATATGACTCATACCAATATGGATCTAATTCCTCAATTGCATTGTTATGATGCACAAGATTAGTTCTAGGGTCACAGATACCACGAAACAGGTTGGAAACAATATTTTCATTTCCTGTCCAAGCCTCAATTACTATTTCACCTTTGCTAAAGCACTGAGGAATCCGTAAATGTTGAAAAATATGTCCAGAACTGAGTGGCCAAATGCTATACATCTTTGTCCATTTATCATTATTCCCATCTAGCACATACAAATCAATCATCCGGTTTGGATACTCTCCAGGGAATTGAATTACAGCAGCAACTGAATCTCTCATGTTCACAGGATTCACCCGAGTACGCTTATCCTGACATGATGTGGATACATTACCTTCTTAAACAACCCAGTACAAGGATCAATCTTCCCCAATATAGACGAAACATCATTTCCTGGTCCTACATCAATCCCAAGCCAATACAGAACACCTTTAACAATAAAATTACAATGTCCTAAATCGGGACGGGGCCAGAAGGGAATAATGCCCTTCTCATCAACATTTTCCCAAGAACCTTGGTTTGTAGAGTAAATCTCAATCCTAGACCATACAACACTCTCAGGTTCAGGAACAATGCATATAATTTTGTAATCATTTCTCAAAGCATCAAAACCCAAGCCAACCGACATATTTTTCCAAGACTTAGATCCTACAAGAGCAACCGGATTCCAATAATTAATACCCGGGTTCCATAAAGCAACAAAACGCTCCGACATCTCTTCATAATGAGACAGACACACAATGCCATTAACCGAACCCGCAAGAACCATATTCTTGGAGAAATCAGTGAAGTTAATTTTTCTCGGGTAATTAGGCCTATCAGTAGAAAACTTATTAATGTTGAGTACAGATACAGGGGGCGCAACCAGGCTTATCAGAGCAATAACATTGTGTTTAGGACTCCTACATATAAGTTGTTTATCTTTATCATATCTTGAAGTGTTGAAATCAAGATGCATTTTTATAAAAGTAGGGTGATGAATAAGAGCAAACCAAGATTTAGAAACACACTTGAATCTTACCAGGGACTTAACAGGGGTCCTGTAGAGTATCTCAAGTAAAAGATCTGCTGGAAGTGTCTTTACAGTGATGGGTTTGTTGTGTTCAGCTGCTGATAAGGAGGAAGTATTATTTTTATAAAAAAATTGACTATTTTGGTCATTGCTCAGTATACACAATGGCATGCATACAAATTAATACAGTTTACCATCTTAAAGTTTGGAATGTTACCACTTACCACCGGACTTGATCATAAACTAAGGTCACAGTCATTAACAGCTGATTCTTCATCCATAAGTTGTAACAATAAATTCAGTTCATCTTTATTAAAATCCTAAATGCACAACCAGCTCAACACTTTTCAGTCAAATTGCTACAACAATCCCACATTCACATTCTATCAGTTCGTTCTTATCTTTCTACTGAATCTGTGAAGAATCTACTGTGGATGAAACCGATCAAGGTTTATAATACGAAAAGCTTCGAAAACACAAACATCGATTTTCATTATAATAAAACTAAAAGAAGGCGCAACAAGAAATTAGTGACATTTAACCTGTAAAGAGTCCATACAAGATGATAGATGATTGCTTCCGACTAACAGAAGTACAATATATAGTTCAAACTTTCTAAACAATCGGCATATATTTAACAACTCCTTCATCAAAATTCCACAATTAAGAGGATTGCACATGTCCAACAGAAGCTACAATTGAAGTTTAAAGTTTCTTCCTACACCAAGTTTCCCAACGATGACACTATAGCAATACCTTAATAAAGAAATATTAGAAAGAAGCATATTCCAAATTTCCTATTACTTTCATAAGTAGTCACCAAGCAGTAGACTTATCTAAGATGCAACACCCTT
This sequence comes from Anethum foeniculum, assembly GCA_003724115.2. Lineage (NCBI taxonomy): Eukaryota > Viridiplantae > Streptophyta > Magnoliopsida > Apiales > Apiaceae > Anethum > Anethum foeniculum. The sequence continues at coordinate 17,436 of PHNY01300233.1, forward strand.
TCAAAATCATCGCACAAGAATTCAGTCCTGCAAGATAAAATCAAACGAGTTATACAGTAAAGACTGACAGCAGTTCTATTATTCTATAAACAGTATAGCGGAAAGTCGTTTAAGGAAGAGTTAATGAAATTAATGTTACTAACAGATCTATGTACCTATGAAACATAGCACAGAATTTGAAGACTAGCAGCAAAAAGGAACTGCTATATAGTTACTTGTGATGGCAAATGTTGCAAGGGAGTAATAAAACAAGAAAAAGTTTTACAACAATAATAGGAAGATGTTTTATAAAATACACACCTAATTTGCCCAATTAACTAATTCATCCTGAACTCTGAAGTAACAACTGTACAAAAATAAAAAATTTACGGGCTGCGTAACAGCCAATGTGCGCCAAGGGGTGCTCTTGGCGCCCCAAACACAACCAAGGACTGGCTAAAAGCATTTGATGAAACAAAATGATAAGGTACTACTATATAGTAAAATCAGTCTTTAATCGCTGAAAGTAAGAAATAGGAATCTTGTTCCGGAAAGTAGGATCACCTCAGTCAAGTGAAAAAGCTCTCAGTAAGGCTTACATTAACAAAAAAAACAACGAAATACATTACATCGGTATGAAAATGATAGTTATAATTAGCAGAAAAAAGAGGGGTAATTACATGTTTAATAATATATTAGAGCCTAGATATATACAAAGTATGTATGCAGACAGGACAGGACTTGTAACAATTTCTACCACATGTATGCTCCAAAATGTTCTGCCCTTTAGCTTTTCAATCGATCTTCTCTTTTATTGCTTTATGGGAGACTGGGAGTCAAGTTTGTTACTGCCAGATCAATGTTTTAAGCAAACTAGAGCAGAGCAATACTATAATTAACAACTCCTGTACTAGAAACTATAACAATTTTACAATCTAACATTTTACAAACATAGCATGTCTTGTAGATATCTACTGCAGTTTCCTGATTATAATATCAGGTTGAAAAAGTGACCATATTATAATATAACATATGCCTAATACAATAAACTAGCTTTTGGAACATTGTAGTGCACATAGCAATACAATGGGGGTTCTGTATTTTTTTTTTTTATATCAGAATGCCAATTCAATATAAACTTATCTTAACAGATAATGTCATATTCCTTGACCATATTATGCTCATTTTAGCGTACTACTTTTAAAGCAACTACAAGTTTATAGCAACACTGGGGAGCATTAAAGTGAATTGCCTTCCAAGGTTGGATCGGTAAACCAACAAAAATCTAAAACTTATTCATAACCTATACATGACTTAAATCAATGTGTTGAGTAGTACTAATTTTGATGTCATACTCTGGTTAAGTTACCGAGCCAGCTCTACATCTAAAACTATTCATCATGCTGAGCACATACAAATTTATAACAATCATAAACCACAGTATTAAGTATAATAAAATTAAAGCTCATAAATGCAAATACCAGTTCTTCATCCTAGGGTTAGTCTTCTTGTTTTTGTGTTCCTTCCCAATCTGTACCATTCCCTTAACACATACTAGGCTCTCAACGTGACTGTATGATTCATACCAATATGGATATAATTTATCAAGTTCATTGTTGCGATGCACAAGATTAGTTCTAGGGTCACAGATGCAGCGAACCAGATCTGAAACAGCATTTGCATTCCCTGTCCACGTCTCAATCACTATCTCACCCGTGCTAAAGCACTGAGGAATACGTAAATGTTCAAACACACGTTCAAAAATGAGTGGCCCAACACTATACATCTTTGTCCATGTAGTAGTATTATCATCCAGCACATAAAGATCAACCATCTGGTTCAGATACTCTACAGGGGATTGAACTAGAGCAGCAACTGAATCTCTCCATTTCATAGGATTCACCACAGAACTCTCATTCATGGCATGCCGCGGAAAGATGACCTCCTTATATAACCCCGTTAAAGGATCAATTTTCCCCAAAACACATCTTTCCTCATTTCTTAACTCTACATTAAGCCCTATCCAGTAAGGAACACCTTTGACAATAAAATTACAATGTCTTAAAGTGGCATCGGCCCAGAAGGGAAAAATGCCCTTCTCATCACAATTTTCCCAAGAACCCTGGTTTGTGGAGTAAATCTCAACTCGAGACCTTCCATTACTGTTATCAAGATTTTCAGGAATAATGCATATAACTTTGTAATCACTTGTCAGCACATCATAACCCAAGCCAACCGACATATTGTCCCAGGACTTAGTTTCTACAAGAGCAATTGGATCCCATTGATTAATACCCGGGTTCCACAAAGCAACAAAACGCCCCGACATTTCTTCAAAATGAGCTAGACAGACAATGCCATTAATCGAACCAGCAAGAACCATTCTTTTCGAGAAATCACGAAAGTTAATCTTCCTAGGATAGTTAGGCCTTTCAGTATAATGTTTATCAATGTTAAGGACAGGTACAGGGTCCTGACTGAGGCTTAACAAAGCAATTTTTCTGTGACTCTGATTACTTCTATTACCACAGCTACATATAAGTTGTTTATCTTTATCATTTCTTGAAGTGTTAAACTCAAGATGCATTTTTATAAATGTAGGGTGTTGAATAAGAGCAAACCAAGATTTAGAAACACACTTGAATCTTACCAGGGATTTAACAGGGGTCCTGTAGAGTATTTCAAGAACAAGATGAGCTTGAAGAGTCTTTACAGTGATGGGCTTCTTCTCCTCAGCTGGTGGTGGGCTTGAGTGATGATGGGGTTTAGTGGGTTTGTGATATTTTCTCTTTGTTTTTCCATTTTTCACCATTTTTGAGTTCAGGGGAGCTCTAGGGTTTAAGGGGATTTCAAGTGTTTGGACAGGACTCGGGAGTTCTTCCTGTTAAGACAAACAAGGACAGATGCCAACAGGCTGATCAGCAGAAACCGAATAAAAAACCGAAACCGAATCAAAAACCGCAAAAATCGCACCATTGGTCGCATTTATATGGTTTGGTTTTGATTTTCATCCAAAACCAAACCGATAAAACCGAACCGCACCAAATTATTAATTTATTTATATTATTAAAATATAAATAAGAAAATATATAGATGACTTTTTAATAACAGATTTTATTTATTTTTTTAGTAACGTTCAACTACTTCTTTTTAGTACCGAGATAATACCTTAAAGTTAGATGCAAAAATAAACACTAGTCAAAAGCACACAAACAATCAAAGTTGTGGGATGACTATAATAAGGGCTCTTATAATTTGTAAAATGTATGCAAAAAAATAGCGAGTTTTATAATTTGATACTTTTTTAATCAACCAATTGTGAAAATTTCATCATTTACATTGTGGTTTATCATTTCTTAAATGCTAATAAAAAAAATTCTATAGATTTTTATATATTGGTTTAAAATCAAAACCGCACTACTAAAACCGAAACCACATCTTTTAAAACCGAACTGAACCAATATCTTGTGGTGCGGTTTTGGTTTTCGATTTTTGAAACCACACTTATATGGTTACGGTGCGGTTTGTGCGGAGAACCGCATCAAACCGCACCATGCTCATGCCTACCAATTGGGTATCATCTTAAAAAAATTTAGCACCATATTCTTTTATTTTATTTGAAAATAATATTTTACACCTCAACATTTTGCTTTTCAAAATATTATTATATAACTTATGAAGTATTTTAGGTATCGTTTTCCTGACTAGGTTTGAATTTCAATAGATGTGTCTCTTTTATTTTCAAGATAAATAAATTCTTTTTTCCTAAATACCATTATTTAGCATTAAATATATTATATATACCATTTTTTAAGTATTAGTATTGATAATAATATGTGCAGATGAAGGATAAAATAAAATTTTATATTAATGATAGAAAAATCAAATAAATAAGAGAATATAAGAAATATCTTAAACTTTACATTAAAAGTGTAAGAGATGAAGTACGAAAAATCCTAAAAGTAAAAGTATCTCTCATTCTCTAACTATCTTAGTCCTTCATCATTTTTGGTAAAAATTGTTCTCCAGAAACTTGTCTGGAACTTAATGCTTGTTTGGGTGTGTTTACATTGAGGAAAGAATCAAAACAAAGATTTAAAATTGGAATTCAAGTTTTTTATCCAGGGCTGGTAAGGAGATAATGGTCAAATCGGTTATTTAATCTGATTGTACGTGATTTGTAAATGGCCAATTTTCAAGTGTCAAACCCAAGACTAGAACAAAGCCTGCAAGATCCATACCGCATACAAGATCCACCCTGCATATAAGGTACACATGATTGGGACATGTATGTCCAAGACAAAACGGGAAGAGACAATATATTAACACCTGCTACAAAACTGGGGCAAGTACATGATCAGGACACCAAGATAAAACACAACTGATACAAAGTTGATATTGACCCCCGATCAATATCCTGATTTGTAGCTCTTGTCCCTCTAGGTGGACAAGCTGTCATGTGCCTTGCACATGTCCTGAGCCTATATATACCCCCTTGTCAATTCAATGCAAGGGGTTCACACATTTCTCACATTCTCACTACATTGAATTTACTAATAGGTTTTGCTCTACCTTCTCTCTACTTTCTCTCTTTAGAAATAAATATAAAATCACATATTTATATTATGACTCTTTCCTACTGGATATTCTCACGCCGGAGGTGCTTACGGGGACATAACCCCCCGCGGGCATTTCCGTTTCAGGGAGATTGGAGACGACAAGATCAACAAGGTCAACAGGATGAACAAGCCCATCAAGCCCAACACACATCTATTCTAGCATGATATTAAGGAAATAGAGCCCGATGGTAGAACGACTTATCACAATATATTCCTACTTATGCCATGAGCTTAATTCTTTTACCAGAATTATTAAGAGTTAGAGCAAATAATGAACTCGTACTGGTAGGGTACAAATAATGAAGAAGGTAAACGAATTGTTGGACATCTTAGGATCGGCTATGCATTCCAAAGTCCCAGGGTGGCATGGGTTTTCGAAAGCTACATCAGTTTAATCTTATTCTTCTTGCGAAACAAAGATGGCGGCTTTTGATTCGTCCTAATTCTCTAATTGCTCGAGTTTACAAAGCAAGGTATTATCCTACTTCTTGTTTTTTTAATGCTAAGATAAATAACAATCCAATATTTATTTGTTGAAGTATAATGGCGGCTGAAGATCTATTAAAGTCTGGAAGTCAACGACTAGTTGGTACATATGAAAGCATAAATATATGGGAGGATCCCTGGTTTCCAGACATCGGTAACCCTTTTGTGGAAAATGTGCCTCGGGCTGGCCTTGAACAGGCAAACGCCACAAGTTTAAGAATTGAATATGGTTATTCATGGGATGAAGATATTTTGTTAGATTTATTTTCTGAAAGAGATCGTAACTTGATAAATTTAATTCCTCTCAGTAGACATGTTGTAGCTTATAAATGGACATGGATTTGGGATACAAATGGATTATATTCAGTGAAAACTGGATATAAAAAAATTAATGGAGGGAACGAGTCCTTCGACAAGAACTGTTAGTTGCTCCTTTTGAAATATCATTTGGAATTTAACAGTACCACTAAAGATAAAAAGATTGATTTGGCCCATGCTCTCCAAATACTTACCAACTTTAGTAGTTTTGTTTCAGCGACATGTCTAGGTAAATGTTGCATGCCCCTTTTGTTCTGCAGAGGTTGAGAATGATTATCATGTTCTGGTTGCTTGTCTCGTAGCTCATTCTGTGGTCTATGTCTAATATGGGTGATATTAGTTTTTTGTTTGACAACTTCACTAAATTTTGGAGTTATATTATCCGAAATAAGAGTAAGGATGATATTAACAATGTCGCTATGATATTTTGGGCAATATGGAATAATCAGAATGCACAAGTCTGGAAAAATTGTGCATCATCTCTGAGGGTGGTTTATAATGAAACCATGGTATTTTTATCCAACTGTAACAAGTTCAGGAAAGTACTCATAGTAATACCCTGGTACTTGTCATGCTTCAGACAAAATGTCTCCACCTACCGAGGGAAGGCTAAAGTGCAATATCGATACGTCAATCTTCTCAAGCGCTCAATGTGCGGGATATGGGTTTGTTTTTCATGACTCTAATGGGTGCTTTTTAGAGTTGAAAAATGGTGTTCTTTTATGTCCCCTTGATGCGTTGATTGCTAATGTTTTAAGTTTTAGAGAGGCTCTTAGTTGGCTGAAAGATAAGGCATTCAAGAACATTTTCTTAGAATCTGATTCACAACTCCTTTTTAAAGCTATTCACTGCCAAGATGAATTAGGTTCTATGTTTGATTTAGTTGTTAGTGACTGTAAATTCGTACTCAAGAAATTAGGTAATTACTCGTTTAGTTATGTCAAATGGTCTGCGAATCAAGTTGTTCATGTCTTAGCTAGAGCAGTTGGTTCTATGTATGATTGTGGAGAATGGGTATATGTCCCTCATTCGTTTCTTATCGATGTACTGAGATATGATTTTTAATGAAATTTATGTTCTTTCGAAAAAAACTAGTAATGAAAACTAATTATTCTAATATTAAAATCTGATCCTATTTCCAATAATCAAAGTATTTCAAAAAATTTAATAAATATAAATAGATACCAATAATCATGTAGGATTCTTTATGTCAAATTCATTCTCTTCTACTTGGACTTTACTTATTGGACCATGTTAGAATTAATGCAATTTCATAAATTTCGCATGAACCGTGAAATCATACAAATCGGACTTCTAAACTCATCATACGTCCCAAACAGTATATACATCGGTTTAACCCAATAATGACTTTTCTTTTTTTTTTTTTTTCACTTAATAGCACTTTTGCTCCAAGTTCATTCAAGTCATAGATTATATATTTTCTACAATAAAATATTAAAATATATTAAATAAATATCCAAAATAATGCAAAACATAATAAAATATGATAATAAAATCATCTAATATATATATATATATATATATATATATCAAATTTCTGATGCATTTGGTTATTAAAATTATAGAAATTCGAAAAAAAATCATGCCCCTTTAACATTGTATGTTACTCCGGCTCTTCTACTTACGCCTTCGTATCTCGGACACTTGAATATTTGGACACGACACTTATATAGTGTCAGATCCTTTAACTAAATATGGACACTTTTACCAATCTATGGATCAAATATTAGTCACCTTCACTATTCAAAATAAATATACATGAGAATAGGGTTGTAAACGAACCGGACTGTTCGTTAAGCTCGCTCGAGTTCGCTCGAGTTCGAATTCGATAAGCTCGGTTCGATAGTCTAACAAACTTGAGTTCGAACCATATTCTTTGTCCGTTAAGCTTAACGAACGAACTGGTGTTCGACTCGTGTTCGATTAGAGTTCACTCGATTTCGCTCGAGTTCGACTCGAGTTCGTTGAGTTCGAGTTCGTTCGAGAACAAATAAGTATTTATAAGAAATTATTACAAATTAAGAAACTGATGCTGTCTATTTTCATCAGAAAAGTGAAAAAACAATATGATCCATACATTAATAATTTAAAAGCTAGAATAGCTAGAATGAAGTACATGAAATTAAATAGCTCATTACAAAACTCATGTGGAAATTAAAGTCTTGTCTTGATCAAATCAGATAACTAGATAAGGTTAGAAGTGTCTGAACTCTGAAGCCATGGTCCATGAACATTCCACATCCAGAAGGACCAGAACAGAAGGTCCAGTCCAAAACAGAAGCAAAACATCCAAATTTTCAAAAAAATTTAAACCTGCATAAACTAATAAAGATCAGAATCATTGTATTAAGTTATGGTGTAAACTGGAAAACTGCAATCTCAATGTTATACAAAATGCAAATAGATTGTACCGAAGTCAAAATCACAAGCATCAATCTCAATCAGTCAGTTTTAAATCTCAATAAAACTTATGAAATTTGGTCTAAATGCAACTTATGTAAAATTGCATTAGGGTTGCTGGCCCGACACAAACAACCTAAATATTGCAGCATTTGTTTGAGTCGACAAGCAGTGTGCATGTATTTCTTTGTGGCCATGCCATTCACAAAGCTTGTCTGACCGAGATGATGACATTCCTAGTATATCCTATGCCCTGTTTTGTCGAAGAATCTTTTGACATGTCACAGACCTGGGAATATATGTCCGTTGCGTTGAATATCTGATAGACACATTACATAGTAACAAAAATGGCAACAAGTAACAAAAATTTGAACCTACACATATGGAGGATTGTGTGTGCATTCACCTGTAATCTGAATATCTGATAGACACATAGTCAAAAGTAAAATTTTTAAAAATTGGAAATCATATGCCAACAGCAGATATTTATTGATAGAATGATAGGCAAGTGAACAGGGTTTTAAATTTTAGTCATCATAATCAGCTAGCCTCAAAAATAGCAATTGGGAAATCAAATCAAAAAGTATCTCTCAAAAGAATTGCCAGACAGGAAGAAAGATCAGAAGTAAACATCTAAAAGAGATCAGTAGTAGTCAACTGAAATTCTCATTTATTAGGAACTTAAACAATAAACACCAGTTATCAAATTTATCCCAGGTCACTGTGACAATAAACACCAGTGAACCTAAACATATGAAGTTAGACTTAAAGCAACATAAGAACCCTAAAAATCATCGATAACCGGTGAATTGAAAATAAGAAAATACCTAATTAAGGTCCTGTCGGTGGAAAATCGATCTTCAAACTCTCAAACTCAGACCTCAATATGTCAAACTCTTGATTGTCGGTGGTCGTCTCGATTGTCCCTGGTCGTTCCTCGATCGTCTCTTTCAGCTGTTTGTATGTATCTATTTGACTTTTTTTATCCGAATTATCTGAATATCTGATTATCTGAATATTTAGACTTTTTTTAATGATGTTTGTATTTTTACAATACTGTAATAATTTTTATTGGGCTTGCATTAGGCAGCACTTGTTCAATTTGTTTGTTTGTTTGCATTGGGCTTGCTTACACAACAAAAGGCCCAAGCCCAAGTATATATTCTGATTTCTCATTTTAACTCGAGCTGTCTGCACTCGGTTCATGTTCGTCAAGTTCGCGAGCAGTTCGCGTTCGGTTCGATAATAACCGAACTCGAGTTCGGACGTGGAATACTGTCCGATAAGGTTAACGAACAATGTTCGGTTCGCTAATTAACTGTTCATGTTCGTTAAATGTTCGTCCGAGTTCAGTTCATTTACAGCCCTACATGAGAAGAAAGAAATAAGTAAGAATGATATAAAGTAGGGAATATGCCTAATTCAGAAAGATCTAAATTATGTTTAATTAGGTTCTATTGTTTCTTTACTCAAAGATGTCTACCCATGTCCAAAAATAGGACAGTGTCCCCTATCCCCAATTTGTACGTGACTCATGGTCACAGTTTCATAGATGTTAAGTGTGAGGAAGGCCTAGAAGATTCTTATATTATTCAACAAACTTTCCCTCAATCGTACTATACATTTTGTATCAGGTTGGAGAACTTGAAACTAAGATCTCCCTAAATCGAGCTTAGCTTTCATTTTAGTTACGGGTAATTCTAAAAATTTAAGGTGTCAAAGGAAGAACCTCTTAATACCAAAAGGAGAGAGACATGTGTAGAACTCAAGAATGATAGGCTAACCATGTTCTCAATAACTGTTTATTGTTGTTCTAGTAGAAAATTTACATGAAAGGGGAAACTGGAAGACATGTGAACAACAATACAAGGGTTGCTTAGCAAAAAAAATGCCTAATGCGGGCCTTTTGCTATGAACTTTGACCCTGGAAAATATAAATATATTGTTTCTTATGTTCATTAGATTTTACATCTTTAGTTTTTATTTAAGCCAAGGTCTATGCATATTATTGTTATCCAAATTACTAGTTTCTACTAAATTTTACACGTGTCACATTGTAAGTTTCCAACTGCGTTATTCTGTTATTCTGTTCGCTTCGAGAACATCAACTCCGTAGCAACTTTAAGATGAAAAAGAAGTATTATAAATATTGCAGACACATGATTTAAGTTGTAATGCTTGTTAAATAGACCATTAATTAATGCTGCTTCGCTATGCTTGGTTATACGTGTTGAAGGTTACTCGAGTTCCTAAATCAAATTGGAAGAGCTTCTAACTGCTCCACCAAGACCACTCACAAACAGAAAGCAGTTGCTATTGGTAGTATTGTACACTTGTAATTTAGTATTGATAGGGAAAAATTATAACCCTAAGGACATAATTAATGATGCATTAATTGTGTCTGGTAAATAATAAATAGCCTGAAGCCCAAGATAGATGGATTGGGCCTAATGGGCCAGTACAACACA
>PHNY01300234.1:6467-19166 GCA_003724115.2 Anethum foeniculum
TCCTTTTGGGTTTTAGAAATATTTAAAAAGAAATTAATAAAAGGTACAACGATTTAGGGTTTAGCCCTAAACCCTAGAGCCTACCTAATTAAATCTAGGGTTTAGGGCCTTTAGGCCCGAAACCCTAGGAACCAAACTCTAATTATTAACCTTTTTTATTATTTTAGTGTTCACCAATTCCCGATTTAAATTTTAAAAATATTAGATTATTAAAATATTTGAATAAAATCCGAACAAAATACCCTTGAAGTAGCATTTTAAAGTGTAAAACAGCATCTCAAATTAGGGCTAAAGTTTTTAAAAAGATAAAAAACATAGTAACGCTACATAAAGTAGCGTTGAGGTATTTTTTTAAAAAATATATAGGTAAAACGCTACACGATGTAGCGTTTTAAACAAAACTTTTAAACGCTACCCGAGGCGTTTTGGAGTGCTATTCAGGGCCAACTTTTTATTCTGGGCCATTTGGGGCCTTTTAACTCCAAATTGTGTCATTTGGGGCCAACACCCGTTTTTCATTCACTTTTGTTAGCTTAGCAACTTCCTCATTGGCAGCTACCATGCTAGTGTGAATGTGAAACATCTCCATGCTTATTTTCTCAACAGTTTCCTTATATTGAGTAGTATTCAGATCAATAGTAGTCAAAAGGGGTACCTTAGTTTTGGATGCTGAAGATTCTCCATCCTCCTTGGCCATGAGGGCATAATTAACAAACTCTTCATTATCTTCATCATCTGAGTCATCCCAGCTTTTGCCTTCTGCAATATAGGCCTTCCCTTGTTGCTTTTTGAGTAGAGCTTCATACTTAGCTTCTAGTTCCAAGTAATTCTTATCCTTTTTCATTTTCTTTGGTTTCCTGCATTCTGTAGAAAAGTGACCAGGCTCATCACAGTTATAGCATCTTATTTTGGATCTGTCAACTGAGCCAGTTTTGTAGCCACCTTTGCTAGTTGTGTTTGAATTTTTCATTTGGGATTTCCCTTTCCATGAGTTATTGAAGGAAGACTGTCCTTTTCTTTTAAAATTTCTTGGCTTCTTAAATCTGATATTTGAGAACTTTCTTGCTAGATAAGCCATGGATCGATCCATTTCATCTAGTTCCACAAGTGTGTAGAACTCATCTTCTCCCAACTCCATAATGACTTGTTCCACACAGTCCTTGCCTTTGTTTTCACTGGGCTAAGAGATATGAACATGATTTTGTTCATCTTCTTCAATCAGTTTCTTGTCACTAGCTATCAAGGCATTAGAGACATCCACAACATGTCCTTGATTTGATTTTAGTGACTTCCTTTGCATCATTTCAAGTTCATATGTCTTTAAAATCCCATAGAGGACTTCTAAGGTCAATCTACTCAGGTCTCTACCTTCCCTGATAGCTGATATCTTTTGCTCCAAATGGTCTGGAAGGGTGAGTAGAAATTTCAAATTGATCTCATCAGTTTCATAATACTTTCCATGAAGTTGCAAATCATTGATCAATTTATTGAATCTTTCAAACACTTCAGTGATGTTTTCTTTGGGCTTTGCCATGAAACCCTCATATTGAGAAACCAGGATTTGCCTTTGATTTGACATAACTTCTTCTGTTCCTTCACATAGAACTTCAATCTTTTCCCTAATCTGTTTTGCAGATTCACAGTTTATGATGTTGTTATATATAACATTGTCAAGAGACTCAATCAGTATTAACTGAAGCCCACTGTCCAAAGAGACCTTTTCTTTTTCAGGCTCTGTGTATATGGCTGGATCTTTTTGGACATATCTTCAAGGAATCAGTATATCATCTTCTGTTGTTTCTGGTATCTGCACCATTGGTATGAAAGGTCCATGTTTCAGAATTTCTGGATATAGAGGATGAGCCATCTTTATGAACAGCATCATCTTCTTCTTCTATAATGTGTAGTTACTTTTGTCAAATGGAGGTATATTGATACTACTAAACTTCTGTGCACTCATACTTCCAAGATCTTTAATCTGTATAAATTCAGATTCTGCTATAATACCACTTGTTAGGTATGAAATGCACACAGAGGGAGGGTGAATGTGTGTTTCTTTGATTTACTAGGTTTTGAAAAACTTTTTCAATCTTTTATAAACTGATTTGATTAAGGCCCGGTGAACTAAACAGTTAAGTAATTGTATTTGTAGAGATAACTTATATGTAAACAGAAAGATGTAGACAACACAAGTTATCAAAACTTACTTGATTTTATTTCAAAATCAAATAGGTTATGCTACAAATCCAAGTTCTTGAAAATAAGAACTCAGTTGCTTTCTCGAGAGTGTTTTTACAAGTTAGATCTGTTTGTTACTTCTATACAAAAAGGATTGTACCTTACTATATAGATAAGCATGCACAGTTTAAATGGACTTGCACTAAAATGGACTAATTAGAAAAAGAAGGATATTTTGTTCTATTACTATTTCTAGCGTCTTGTCCTATCAGCCTGTTGCAAAGCTGATGCACCCTTTTTGTCTAGATCATCTTGTGCCTTGATTTTCACTCTTCAAGCTGCATTTGTAGACTTTCAATCTCGATGTGAGATTGTTTATTGACTCGTAATTTGGATATTCAAGAAAGCATATTCTGTGCATTGAACTGTGACCACGATGTCTAGGTAGGGATGTTTACCGAGATGTTCAGATGACTACAGAAATGACTTCGCGATATCAATTATATTGCCGAGAAGTCACTTCTCGATAGCTTTGGTGAGTTCTCTATATCAAGTTCCTTGACTTCTCGATATGAGATCTCTGTAACTTATGACTTCTCGAAACAAATGACTTCTCAGTAACTTGATTTCTCTGTAGGCTTGACTTCTCTGTAGAGATGACTTCTCTGTAGACATGACTTCTCTGTAGAGATATCTTTCTCTGTAGACATGACTTCTCTGTAGAGATGTCTTCTCTGTAGACATCTTAGTTCATCGAGATGTCTTCTCTGTAGACTTGATCTGTGACTTCTCGACAAGTGACTTAGAACATTTTTCAAACTACAACCTTTATTAACTCCAAGCTAGCTTTCTGAGGCATGATCAATTCTTGATCTTCTATCAGAAGATTATTCCATAGCTGGATGGATGTACCAAGAAAAATATCCCAGTGTAGTCTTCTAGGCAATATTACAGACTCAAGGCTTACATACACAGAATATAAATTACAAATCAACTAATCTTAGAGTTGTCAATGTGACTAAGTCTTGTTATATACAGGCATGCCTTGCACAACAAATGATTATAACCACGATCCATTTTTTGGACGCATCAAGAATTTTAATTTTCTAATGATATCAGACCAATACACATCATCACACTTTAATCAACTAATGGAGTAATCATTCGCATTGGGAAATAGTTCTTCTAACTCCATTCCATGGTCATCCAAGGACTTCTGTAAATAGAAAAAAATGACACATGCATATTGATTTGATGAATAAATAACTATAACCTTGGGATCATATCTAATCATGGTATCAATACCCTAGGTTATCCTCGCAAGAATTTGTGAGTGTGAGAAAAAATTAAGCCTGCTAGAGTTGGTAGGTACGGGAATATTTAACACTACGAGAGTTCGTGGTGTGTGAATAATGCTTCAATAGTTTGTGGGTATGAGAAAAATAATACTACCAGAGTTCTTGGTGTGAGGGAAATAAAACTTGCTAGAATTTGTGGGTGGAAGAAAAAAGAATATGACAAAAAAACACAATGACGATGATGATGGATTTTTATAAGAGATTGTCACAAACCAACAACGACAAAAAGAGGAATTTAGGGAAGAATTGTGAAGCAATGAAAGTGACGGGTTGGGAACAAGGATAGGATAAAGACAAGGATAAAGAGAATAATCACAATGAGGAATATGATTCAGGTGGGTTTATTGTTAGGAGTTGTCCCACATCGTTTATAGGAGGGGCTATTTGCTAGTATATAAGCAGCCAGATTAACTCCATTAGTATGAGGCCTTTTAGGACGTACCCAAAAACAAATCCGTGTAGGCTCGGCCCACAGCGGACAATATCATACTAATGTGGAGTTAGGCCTGCTTAGCAAGCCCAACAAGTGGTATCAGAGCTATGGATATAACGGTCCATAACAATCAATCATGGACTCCCAGATGGGCCTAGGAAGAGGCAGACGGGCTACCCCATAATGGGCTTAAGGGGGAGGCAGACGGGCCTTCCAGTATGGGCCTAGGGGGAGGTAGAGGGCCAGATGGACTTCCAATATGGGTCAAGGGGGAGCCTGGTCACACTGAAGGAGGCAGATTTGGCAGGTGTCAAGCCCGATGTGTGAAGGGGGAGATTGTTAGGAGTTGTCCAACATCGGTTGTGGGAGGGGCAGTTTGCTAGTATATAAGCAGCCAGATTAACTCCATTAGTATGAGGCCTTTTGGGACGTACCCAAAAACAAATCCGTGCGGGCTCGGCCCACAGCAGACAATATCATACTAATGTGGAGTTAGGCCTGCTTAGCAAGCCCAACATTTACTGATTAGAGCGGATTGTTATTTTTTAAAATATTTTTTGGAAAACTCTCGATAAAGTATCTTAAATTTGAGGGGGGATCTTAACATTTATAATCATTATTATTATTAAAATATTTTTATATTATATATTCTAGGATGTTTCTTTTATTTATATTATTGAAAAAAGGAAACTTCTTCATGAGTGCTTGAATTTAGTTGGTACGTCTTGTGTTTTAAGTCAATCTTGTATTGAAGTAATGATTTGATGAATGAATAAACTATAACCTTGAGTGCATATTTATTATGACTAATCAATTGATTATACTAACCTATATAAATGGAGTAATTATAGGTTAATGTAAGGGCAAAAAGATGATTCTTTATTTTAAAAATAAAAAGAACCATGAACAATTACTTAAATAATCTTAAAAGCATGTTTTTTGGACAAAATATATGGAAAAAAAAAAGAAATATTTTATTTTGATCTAAATGTATTATGGTATTTTGTTTTGGTTTAAAAGTATCTTATATCATTAAATTAAATTACTGAATTTTTAATATAATTTCATATATTTTTGTTGAATATGCTGAATTCAATTTTTTATAAAATGAATATCGTAAAAAAAAAAAAAATTCTTGGTACCAACTTCATAGATATATAATATTTTTTGAAACACTTGAAAAATTAATCTGACTATAATTTCAAACGGGAGAGGTCTAGTAATCTAACTTTATGAAACATTGACAAATAGAGAAAAAATTTCAAAAATAATAATATTTTAAGTTTTTTTTGGTGATTTTATCATCTTTCAAAAATATTTGTAAAAATATCTTTTGCAACCAAAAGTAGGTCACCCCATACTTTAAAAAAAAAACTAATTTTCAGCTTTTATTTGAAGAGGCAAATCTCACCAAACACTTTTTTTTAAATTTCAGAACCTATCCATATCAAAAAATTTACCAAATAATTATCTAATTTTTGCAACAAAACTTATTTTACCAGCAATTTTTTCAGTAACACATCAATCACTTATGAATTGTATTAGTCTTTTTTTGGAATTGATTCATGAAATATATATAAAAATTTGAGCAATATTTTGTATTTTTTATTAATAAATGAATATGATTGTTTTTTTTATTAGTTAAATACAATCAAGTACACGCCTTGTCTTCGACAAGATTTGAACCTTCGATATTCCGTAAAAGGAACGAGAGAGATGTCACTACTCCAAGAGGTGTTGGGTAATGAATATGGTTGTTGATATGATATATGTTACAAAAATTAAACTTTTATATTATATATCAAACCAGATACATTTGGCTATTAGTTGTAGCCAAACATAAAAGGTTGTGCAAGGCTCAAATCCCATTTTTTATAATTATAAAAATATGAATAGTATTTATATTTTGATTCTTAATTAAATATTATTTATGGATATGATATTTGCTGTAAATGATAAATGTACAAATTGGGTAACAAATGAGATGTAATTGGTTGTTGGTTGTGAATATGGGTAAATTAAATACTATTTATTATAAGTTTTAGAAAATATTCACTTCTATCAACAACCAACAACCAACTAATATGTCATTTAATACCATGTACACCATAAGCTTGTAGATAATAAAGTGTAGACTGAATGTGTCTAAGATATATTACTTACCTCCTTCATCATGTATAAATAGTATTAACAAGTTAGATAAGTTGAGAGTACATATAAACTTACCTATAAAAATGGCATTTTCAAAGATCGTTATTTGTGGCATTTTCTAAATATTTGTCTCAACCCTTAATATTCAATCCAAGGCTGCAATGAGCAGGATTCCGATCGTCGAACAAGTAGATGCTCATCATTTACCCCGTATAATAGGTTTGTACTGATAATTTGACATATTTTTACGATTTTAATATTTAAAAATGTTTTTAATATCAAATTCTTATTGAGCAATTTTGTATTTTTTAAATTATCATTTAAAACATTTTAAAACATAAATTATATATTATATATTTCATGATCAAAATTTAATTGATTTGAAATTTTCAAATAGCAACAGAGTATATTTATCAAATTATTACAACCATTTGAAGATTGTTTAATTTTTTAAGCAGGAACAAAATGTACCACTTGCGGAGAATGTTGTTTGGGTGCTATTTTGCTGTAAAGTAAAAAGTGGACATGACAAAAATATTGTTATCCCTTTAAATTATCCTTGATAGACTAAATGAGGTTTTTCAATTCATTGTGCATCCAACATGAACATATGTTATTTACTAATAATCCAACTACTTGATTGTAGAAGGGGGGTTGAATACAATCAAGACAAATTAAAATTTCTTCTTGAACTTATGATGATTTGAGAACAGTAGAAAGATTACTGAAACTAAAACACAGGAATTAAAAATTTCAGGTGGTTTGTTTTTGAGCTCACCACCTGAGATATATATTAAAGAAATAATCTGTGTAAATTACAATGTAATTTCACAGTTGTGGTTACAATGTTTGCTCTCAAGAACTCTCTCTGTTTGCACTCACATCACAATACACTTGTGTGGATATTATTTCTCAAGTTCTAGCACTGCTACACTTGGTTTATATATCACCAAGTTACAAGTTACTAGACAACAAAGGTTTTCTACTATCTAGGTCCAGTAAGATACTTCTGCATTCTCTTCGCATGTGACTTGATCACATTGGATGAATTTATCTTTGATAGATTGCATCCTTGAATCCACCAATTTGTTTGCACAGAAAAGAAATGTTTCTTTCTTCTTCAAATTCCCATACAGATGGAATCTCTAACTTGGCTCCCAAATTCAAATTTAGTCTTGTATCAACTCATGTGATCTGTCAGATTTGTCTTATTCTCTACTATTACTATCAATGGTTATCTGAACATTTAGCCATTGGGAGTGTTCTTCTGACCAGCTGTTGATAGTTAGCCATACTCCATAGCCGTTGATTGTGTCATCTTCAGCCGTTGATAGTCATTTCACTTGTGCATAATTACAAGGCATCAAATATTTATAATTTACCCACCTATTCTACATATCCACTGAAAGTAAACATGACTTAACCATTGATCAACTAACCTATCAACTGCTAATTTGAGAATTATTTGAATATGTTACAAAAATACTTATTCGAAAAAAAGCTACCTTATTAATGAATAATCAACAATGATATTATCTATTAATAGGCTACAATATGACTTACACAAATTATGCTTAAGTG
Organism: Anethum foeniculum; assembly: GCA_003724115.2. Lineage (NCBI taxonomy): Eukaryota > Viridiplantae > Streptophyta > Magnoliopsida > Apiales > Apiaceae > Anethum > Anethum foeniculum. The sequence goes on from PHNY01300234.1 coordinate 14,169, forward strand.
TTGAGTTATCACTCAAGAATCTACATAATTCCTGATAACATATGTATGTTGTAATGTCTAAAAATAAATAAGTTATCCTTTAATTATATCCATGATTAATATGACTTAAGTTTTAAATATGACAAAATTTTGATAAATATAATTGTGACGCCCCCAAACCCGCCCTTTCGCGGATTTGGGTCGCCACGCCTCACATTACACAAATACCTGTATTACATTACAAGCCATAAATAAATACAAAGTCTTCGCAAGTCTTGCCATGCCTCGCCCCACAGATCCAAAGATCACGCTACTCCTTTTATTACACACCACCGCGAACCATAATACATAAACAGCCTTGAATATATAATACTAATATTAAACATAACATGCGCGTTTCGGGCTTCAAGGCATACTTCTGGCAGCGACTAACTATTAAGTCTCCTGTAGGCATTGGACCTTCCCTTTACCTTTAGAAGTGGGTAGATCATCCTGTTCTGGCTTTACTGCTAAAACAACAATATTTATAAAGCAAGGGTGAGCACAAAACTCAGCAAGTTCACCGAAATTCCGCAGTGATACAATGTTTGAAATCAACAACAATTTAAATAATCAAGAGATCAATTCTCAACTTTAAAGACATACTGAACAATCTGATAAAAATAAATCAACTTTCAAATTTTTCATTTGTCATAATCACAATATATGAACACAAGAGTACACTGATCATCCCCCTTTCGATACCCCATGGCTCGATCAACTACCATGTCTCAAGTATTAACTCCTGCAGGGCTCGCATGTAGCATGATCAGTGCCTTCAAGCGAGTCCCGCCTTACTTTTATTATTTGCTAGCATTAAGAATGGGTTAACGTCTTAACCCGGCCTCCTCAGGGCCTATTATCATATCCATAAAAAGAAATATCCATGGTCAACGTTTCCGGACCATGTTGACCAGTCTAGAAATAAAAATTCCTAGATGATGTAGATAGATAATTTTGAAAATATTACAGACACGGATTATCCATTTGTAATTTTAAGAACACAGCCAGAAACTTTGAAACAGATTCACCCTATCCCAAACAATAAGCTAATTTAAAAGTCAAAGAAATTTTCTAGCCGACACGAACAATGCGTCGTCTAACTTTTAAATAAAATTAACCACCTCGAACGATGAGGATGGTTGATTCCACAAGACTCATTTGGTTATCTCGAAACAAGAGAATAACCAAGTTAAACAAAATAATTTTAGATGATTTACATGATTTTTCCAACCTACAGTACGACAATAAACACCACGAAGGTGTTCCCTATGTACTATCTTAACATAATTATTTTACTGACCCAAACAATGAATCAGTTCTCGAATTTTAAAAAAAACTATTAAATCTGAACAATAGATTTAACGGAATAAGGAATGAATGTGACTGACCTGAAAGAATAGGTATTGTCTATATTGAATAAAATAATAAGTCGTCTAGAACAAAGAGAACGACTGAATTCAATTAAATAGCATATATGTATATTCTGGTCAATATTACCCGATTAAGAACTCATACTAAAATCATTAAAATCATTTGCAGAAACATGTATATGCTATTTAATCATTTTCAGAAATCATTAAAATCATATGTTATTCAATCATTATAATTAAATCGGGTAATTTCAAAAAAATTTAATCATATGATTTCCAGAAATCATATGCTATTTTAATGATTTTCAATTAAATCATTAAAATAATTTTCAGAAGCACGTTCTCAATATTAAATTGGATCTCAAAAATAATCTTGCTCAAAATAAATTTCACACAAGAGGAAGGGAATAGGTAAACTTGCCTTGGTCCGCCAGCAAGCTACGAAATTCATAATTAATTAAAAATAATATTATTCAGCCCAAAATAAAAATAACTTTTATCGAATTAATTAAATTGAAAACTCACTTGGCAAAATAAAATTATATATTTAAATAAAATAATTCATTTTCTTGAATAAAAAAATAATAGAATTAATTATATTATTAACAATAATAATAACATGATCTATCACTAACTTAATAAAATCATAACATCCGCATACACACTACGATCATTAAGTAATGAAAATAATATAAATAAAATACTCAAACTCTCGGATAATAAAATAATAAATTTAAATAAATTTCTCATCCAAAATTTATAATACCACAAATTATTTTATAACATACTGCTAAGTCAATTTATAGAGTACTGGATATCCACGCGTATCATAATACACGTACTAGTCGAGATTGACCAGCGGAAAGATTACTATTTTATTTACGATAGAAAGTATCAACATTAAACAATCATTAACGAGCGCACGAATTAGAATTCCTAAGTAATAACATAAAGTGGCTCGTCTCGTAATGATATTAAAATATAAAGAAATATTCTATCAAAACGTACTAGAAATTCTGTGGTTGCTACAATAATATTAATTTAGTGTTTTATTTTAGTGGTGAGATAGTGAGTATTTTCAAATAAAGATAAAAATAGATATTTTAGGATTCAAGAGATACAAGGGGTGGTGGTGTCCGAAGATACTCAAACATTCTAGGCTACTCAAGTTTATCATTTGATGGAAAATAAATAAAAATAACAATATATAATATTCAAGAGTAACTAGTCTTGTTTGTATCGGTAAATTTTCTGCTGATAAATACTGAGATAATAATGGAGTGGCAAATAGTTGAACCATCAGTGATTGAACATGTTAAGTAACCAGTCACTCTAAAACCTTAAGGTGATATAGGAAGTGTTAGGTCCAAAGGTACATACGGAGGGGGAGGTGAATGTATGTTCTTTGTTTTTCGAAATTAAATGCAGCGGAAAATAAAACTCGAAACGAAATAAACAAACATACAGAGCTTCCGGGGTATAATTCTTATATTAATAAATTAAACCTCGAAGGGTTGCTTACACCTTTGAATGTAGAGTATCCAAAGTATCAAATGGAAAGCTTCAAGACAAGATAAGCTATAAATCTATGAAAGTTTTCTATCACTCTAAAAAGCTAAAGCTCTTATCTATTGATAATCAATACAAACTCTAAAATCTATAACTCATGAGTGCAATCAGATGTGTAAGACTTTGTTGGTGAGAAAATAAATGGACTTGACCTCTCCTTGTCAAATCAATGATTAAAGAAAAGCTGAATCGAATTTGCAAGAGCTTCGCTTCTTTTAATGGTGGAGAGATACAAACCAATCTGCTTCGAATTGATTATATAGAGGGTAGGTAGCTTGTAGAAGGGAATTGGAGACGTGGCCGCCTGACATCCAAGTATTCAAATCTTCAGAAGGGTCACATTGGTCTTAGAGGCGACCATGTGCTTTTCTAGGAGGTGACTCTATGCTTCAAGGTGACAAGACATGTTAGTACTTAGCCAAAACAAGCTTTAAAGGCGACATGGTTAGCTTGTCAAAGCTAGAAGGCGACCACGATCCTTTAAAAGCTAGAAGGCGCATATAAGACTACAAGGCGACATGCATGTATAAGGAACCTAGAAGGCGACAGGAAAAACCCCTTGTGGTGACTTGAGCATTCCACAAAGTTAGGAGGCGACAAGCAACAAACAAAGAGCTAGGAGGCGACTTGGACACTTCCAAGAGGCGACTTATGCCTTGCTTGAGTTCTAGATCGCCTCTAAGCTTTCTACTTAGAGAAAATTAAAGCTTAAAGCTCCTTGAAGGCGACCATGTGCTATAGGTCCCACTTAAAAGGCGACATCTTCTTCAAATGAGCTTGGAGGCGACAGGAAAGGGTCTTGGAGGCGACTGGCAACATCTAGGAGGCAACATGAGCTATTTTGACTTAGAAACTTTACATTCTTCAAGTTCTTGAAGTCAACCAAGGTATAACTATCTAGCACTTAGAGTTTTCCTAACTCCTTAAGTCTTGGAGCCAACAAGAACCTTTAGAAATGTTCTTGTACTTGGACTATGTTCCAACCTTTTTGTCCTTTGATCTTTAACCTTGATTTCTGTAAGCCTCTAAGTTGTACCACTTTTATTCTTCAAGTCTTTGAGTCTTCGTACAAACCATATAATGTTCTTCTTATATACGAATCCTCACTTAACAATTTTTCAAATGAAGACACTTAGTTTCCCTTCACGGATCACTGACGCCTAATGCAATTGGTCTGGTTCACAGACAACTAGTTCCGCTCTCAGGCCTTCGAATCATGAACTCTACAAACCATTGTTAAGTCTTCTACCATATACAATCAACTTCACTTAGAATCCTTGAGGTCTTCACACTGATCATACTAACTGCTACGAATGACTTCAACCTTATTACTTTGTTGCCTGAACATGTTAATGAACTTCAAACAGTCTTCTGTTGATGACTTCTTCACTACAGATACTAAGATCTTTGTGTATATACCATAACTTCAATCCGTACTGATTCTTAATGAACCATAGTATTATTTTCAAGTCCTTGTTCTATGTTGAGTTATCCAAACCAGCATTGTTGAGATAACATATCCAGTTTCAATTTTGCTCAACAAGAAGGCCCTAACATGATTTTATACCACAACAAATATTATTAATACTCCCCCCCCCCAAATCATAAGATACATTTTGCTATGATTGACAACAACAAATATAACAAATACCAATAATAAATATTTAAATTAAACAAATGGGGGTGGGAGAATTTGAATTCGAGTCCCTTTGTAAACCGGGCTCTAATACCATGACAAAAGTATAGAGACAAAGATAATAACTAGGATTTAATTATAATGACGTAATAATCAGGGTACATGTCTCAGTATTTATATAATAAACCTTTACAAGCTAAATTACTTAAACACCCTTAATATAATATATCACTAATAAAATAATAAATATATATTCTAACATTGAAATCATGAAAAACTATCAATGTTTTATTAATTAATATCAACTAAATTTATACACGATTCAATTATCTCAACTGATTAATTTGATGTTGATTTTATTGATTGACAAATTTAACTTTGATATTATCGTGTATATATATA
>PHNY01300235.1:6481-36478 GCA_003724115.2 Anethum foeniculum
GAGTTGCTATATTCAGATGTAAATGGTTCGATATTAGGAGTGGTGTTCAGGTGGATGAGCCCGGCTTCACTTTAGTAGACTTTAATCGGTTTGGCCATGAAGATGACCCGTTTATATTCGCTACACAAGTTAAACAAGTTTTCTATATTCGAGACCCCGATGATTCTAGGTGGTCCATTGTTCTTCAAAGCAAGAGACGGATACTTGGAATTGATTATGTTGAAGATGAGGAAGAGTATAATCAATTTGACGAGAATCCCCCTTTCTCAATTGGTTTGCCTACCACAGTTAGGGAAGATAGTATAGATATAAATTATGCACGTAGTGACCATGATGAAGGGCTATGGATTGATAGTCAAGTATGAGTTTTTGCGAGTCCCTGCTGGTAAAGGTATTTTCTTACAAAATGTTGATTTGGGATTGACTGTTGCCTATTGATTCTGATTGCTATTTATCTTGTCCGTATCTGATTGACTTGCAGATTTTTTTTTTATTATAGAAGTCATTTTCCAGGATATGTTTAAATATCAATATCTGATATGTTTAACCATGTTTTACCACCTTGTTTTAGCAATCTGAATTTGTATGGAAGATCATGTTCTGAGTCCAGTTAGTTTTGTTGTGTGTTTATGAACGAGATACTTTGTGCTCACATTGTTATAGCGTGGTTAATGTTTGGTATTATATACTTTCTTTGAGTGAAATCAGTTGTTCTTATCCTGATTATAATATATATTTGCTTGGATGAAGATAATAATACTGAGCAAAGTTCTAAGGAAGTGTCAAAGAAACATACTAGAGGTCCAACGATGTGCAAAAAATTGAAAAAAAAAGGATGGTGAACCGGAGTTTAGACTGTAGCATTTCTTTCAATGAATACTGTGACCTAATTGGGGAAATGCTAAAAGATATCAGGATTTACGTAGGAACAGTGGTCCGATTCCAAGTTGAATATTAATATCGAGAGTTAGGATGTAGTTAACCAAGGATTAAAAGATGCAATGTGGGATGATATCAAGGTAATTTGATTTTTTTGCATTTACAATTTTACAATTTATCAAGGTAATTTTAATTTTACAACTGTGTTCTTATCCTTCACTGACTAATATTGATTTAATGAGTCGAATAAGCCCTGATAACCAACTAATATTGCTACTGCTATGGTCCAGCAAGCTACTCACCTAATTAATTCTTTGACTACTAAAGTGACTACTCTGTCAAAATTTGCAAGACAGTGCCTGTGCTCAGGTGTATAATCAAATTACCTTCAATTCTGTCCCTAAAGTTGTGTACTTGGCTCACTGTAAAAGAAGTTAAGTAATGCACTCTAGGGAGTAAGGTGTGCCCAGGTAATAATATTATAATGTCAGCTATAGGTAAGTTGGTAAAATAGATTGCTATGAGCTTCGAGGGTTGATAATCGAATTTGTATTTTTCTAGTTTAGAATCACGTGCTGCACTAGTACCTGGATTTCATTTCATAAGTACTTTCTTTTATACTCCCAGTGTTTATAATCATGCACGAATTATAGTATGTATGATATACAATGAGATTCAGGAGGCTGATAAGTGAACTTGTATAGTACCTTTCCGCTTCTCGAATGTTATGCTGCACTAGTATATGTTCCCCTTGCATCAATGTGCAGTTTCTGGTAACTCTCAGTGTCATCACCATTCATGGAATTTAGTTCCTAGATCAGTATTATAATGCTCAGCATAGCTATAAAAACATCAGTAACAGTACTGCAGAAGTGAGAAATGTTTTTTTTTGCTCTGTAATCTGGTGCTTGTTTCATTTATAGCAGTCCAATCCACTATAAAAGGTGGTGAAAACTGAACTACTTAATCTGACAGAACCATGATTGCTTGTTGAAGTTTTGGAAGAAGTTCGAGTCTAAAATCACAGCTTTAGGAGATCACAACTTAAAATTAAGATTCCATTTATTGTGCTTGTGTACTGAATCAAAATTAAAATTCTGTGATTTCACCTGAAATGTTCCTTTATTGATAACAGTTTCAGCGAAGCTTGTAAATCTGTTGGTGTCTATAAGCATCTTACCCATGCTTAACAATGTGTCTAGCTTTAGTTTTCTGTTCTATTGCTTTTATGTGTTGGTAATTAATCCACTAGTCAAGAGACCTCTCTCGTTATTTCATAAAGAGAGCGAGGGATATACTGCTAGATCAAGAGACCTCTCTAATAAAGGGAAGAATTTGCCAGACTTTCGGACTAATTTTGGAGAATTATACTATAATAATATTTTAAATAAAGATTAGGTCAATACAAATGAATCCTGAAGTTAAATATTGGCAAGTCTGGCACAATATCCAGCTAGCTTATTTAACCCAATAAACAACATTTGCAGCATAAGATTAGCAGAACCCAACATTAATACCACAACAAATTGACAAGCAACAAAGGAAAGAATTTGCCATAGCCTTTTAGACAAATTTTGGAGCAACTCTAAACTTGCATTAGTTAGGTGGCTCTTGTTCAATTTATACTTCATTTGACCTTTGGACATGCAATTCCGAATGATTGATACTTTAATTTAGAAGAAACATTTAGAATTCTTTTTTTTTGTTTAGTGAAATAATCAACTTTACTATAAAGTGAGGAAAAATATCAATTTTAACTATATTTTAAAAACAAAACGGCCTATAAATAGGATTAAGTACTGATTATACTACAAGAAAAAATTAATCAGACAACACATATAAGACAACACTTGACGATATAAGCATTGTCTAATTTTTTCACACAATGGTTTCATTTCACCCTAAAAAATTATATTATCTGATATCCATCACTACAATGGCTTTAAAATTGTTGTCTAGTAAATCGAATCAGACAAGTCTTTTGGAAAGCAGTGCAAATCATAAGATTTGATCCTTACAACAACGTTTGAGAACCATTGTCTAGTTAATAGAATCAAGTCAAGTGTTTTTGAAAGCGCTGTTCTGCAAATTACAAAGTTTGTACAACGGTTTTTTGAATGTAACGTCCTATACCATATCAGACAATATGATGAAAAAAAGTGTCCGAAACATCTCTTTTAGAATTTTAATATGTGCCACGCTAAGAGGTGGCACGACGTGATTGGTGATAAAGATTTCACTTGGATTGCTGAGCTGGCTTAATGAGAGCCGTTGATTGAAAGGAGATTTGATAACAGCCATTAGATTAAAAAAATGTTGATCTCAGACAACAGTTGTTTGCCAAAAGAAATGTTGTTGTAGTTGATCTTACACAAGTTTTTTCATAGAAAACTATTGTTTGTAAGCCTCGTTATAGAACATTCTGGAAGCATTTGTTTCTCACACAATAGTACGTATTGACCAAATAAACAGATAAATAGATAACATTTTTTTTGGCAATTGTGTTGTACGAGTGATAACACCACATCGTTTTTGTTAACAAAAGTGTTGTTAAACATACTATTGTATTAATCCATAACACACAACACCACAAAATAAAAAAAAACTATTGTGTTATTAAGACAACAGTTTAATATAAGAAAGCTTGGTAATAGCTTATTAATTACCAGCCTTTTCTATCGTCAAAACCGTTGCGTGAATCAAAATTATTTTTTTTTTGAAAAAAATTAATTTGTATGAACTAACAAGATTATTTTTTTGACCTTCGAACTATGCGGATGTTAAGGTATATTGATCCTAGTCATATGATAAAATTATCAAAAAATTTCTAATTACACTTGCATGACAAGAATTTAAAAATCCAGTAAAAGTACTACTTCATAACCGAGATTCATTCTCGACTAACATGAAAAAAAAATTAAATGATTTTTTCGATGATCTAGCCGTACGAATGTTAAGATATATTGATTCCATTCATGTGAAACAAATTCAAATATTTTCATATTACTCTAGCATGAAATGAATTCAAAAATCTAGTAAAAGTAGCACTCCCTCACACGAGATTCGTTCCTGCCTAATATGATAATTTTTAAAATAATTTTTTTGAGGATCCAACCGTACGGATGTTAAGACATACTTATTTAAGTAAGGAAAAATATAAATAAATTTTGTTACCTTAATCTATAATTAACAAAAATAATATAATGACACATACGACTAAAAAGGATTTATTTCTTTTGTCAAAAAAATAAAAGAATTTTATTTCCCCTCTCAACTTTAAAAAAAAAGATTTGACATCCCGGTTGAATCAAATTTTCATTCCCCCTTAACTAAAATTCATTTCCCCCTTTTCTCCAATCTTTTCTTTTGTCTGGCGGCCTAGATTGAAACCCAAAAACACACAAGATATACAGAAACACAAACACATGTTCAGATGCAAGTCGTACTTCTCAATATCATCATTCTATGTATTGGTTAGTTCATCTCTCTTCCCTTCACTCCCTAACTCTCCTTCGTTTAAAGTTTTCTTTTCCTGGTTCTAGTGTTCGTCTTCATCTAGCCTCATTTTTTATTATTTTTTCTTGACCTTTGAGCAATTGAAGGCGTCTCTCCATCATCTCTCTTGTGTTGATCAATAGCACCCATTTGGAGTCTTAATGGAGCACTAAGTCTTCAAACAAAACATTTAATCAATTTGTAAGTATACGACATGTGGGTTTTAAATTTTAGGGTTCTAAATTAGGTACTTCATAACTTGCTGGGTTTTTAGGGTTTTTGTTGGGTATATCTTCTTTTTAGTGGTTCGGATCCCTGAAGACAAATTATGGTAATTCACATTATTTGAATTTTTTAATTCACTTTTGTTGCTTGTTTGGCCTGTTTTTGTTGGGTATATCTTCATTTTTTTGTTTTTCATTTTCACATTAATGAGTTTTTAAATTGAGATTAAGTTTGTGACAGGACAGAAAGTATTTTGGAGAGGAGTTGTTGAAGAGCTGCTATGCTTCATTAGTGGTTCAACGAATGCGAAGGTAATAATTCTCTTACCCCTGTTGTGTATTTCTTTTGCCCTGTTATGATTAGCTATCATTAGTTGAATAATAAATAATTCAGTTTAGTTGTCACCTGCAGGCTGCAGCAGGAGGAAACGTTTATTGTGAGATAAATATGTGATACTAGTGTCATAAATTGAATGTTGTGAATATCCTGTCAGTAGGAGAATACCTAAAAATACAAGACCACAATGTTATACTCCATCTACAAGGCCACAACCAATGGTCTTCCAGTTTTGGTATTTTTCAAATTTCATGATAGAAATGAGTCATAAAGTGATTTTGTTTTTGATAATTATAATATTAATAATTATGATTATTATCTGCTTGTATGCTTGTGGTATATCTCCGTGAGTTTATTTGTGCGAGCAATTCTTTTGCATATATGAGTTCTAAAAAAATAGACAAGTGACAATAACTACTGATTTTGTAATGTGCTTTTATTCTATTCTATTGCAAGTTAGATGAAACTATTTACTAGGAGGCGGAGAAATCCTAGTAGTGGCTTCTGCTCTCAAGTCTTGTTAGTGTATAGACAATGATCAATAATATGAGACTTTGCAAACCCCTAGAGCTGTAACACGTTGGTGGCCGTACTAAAACATATTTAACGAATTGAATTTACTTAATTGAAGTTAATACTGCACACAATTTTCTCCGGGTGTAATTCTAGAATTTAAAATGCCATCACTTATCCTTGACCCTCTCTCTTGGTAGAATATTTATATATGATATTTATCCTTTTGAATTAGAGATTTGTCGTAAAATAAGGATTTGAGCAGGTCTCTTCCTTCAACAATTGGAAAACTGAAGAATCTGAAAAACTTGTAAGAATTTTATTTATCGGTAGACAATTGTTGCTAACTTTTGATTTTTTTCAAGTTCGTCAACTTCTTGATATTTTGTAATAGAATTTTGGTTAGCTGCGGTTTCACTGGCCTGATTCCGGATTCCATTGGGTCTATGTAGGAGCTGCTTTATTTGTAAGGACACATTTTATTTTTTGATTGCGATTTCTTCTTCTAGTCTACCAATTTGATATTGAAGTCTGAATACTGAATTGCTTGTTTAAAACCACTCACAGAAATGAGAAATGAGTTGCCATTTGCCAATTTAAATATGTGCTGTATGCTTATGCTTGCAATGCTTAATCGGTTATCTATATATCAATAACGAATCTCACAATATAAGTTTGTAACTTATTATTTCGAGTACAAAATTAGAATAAAATTTCTACTTCTTCAACTCCTTGCACAGGTTCTTCCATTGAGCAAAACTTTGTGCTCTATGTGCAATGAGAATGGAATGAAATGCTTTTTTATATTTTTGACGCAACTCTAGTCTTTAAGCACGGTCCTCACATGTGATCCGCAAACACATATGATCTTACATGCATAAGAATGACAATCACGATTGTTTTTCTTTCAGTGAAATTGTCAATATTAATCTTTTGTCACATCTAAAGAAATATCTGGAGTTAGAAATTTTACTCCTATATATCAAAGTTTTGAAGGATTTTTAAAGTATCTGCTAAACTGCACCCATATTTTTGCAGGTCCTTAAATCTGAACAGATTCAGTAGGCATATACCAGCCTCTATAGGAAATCTGTCAAAGCTTTATTGGTTGGATCTACCAGATAATAAACTCAGTGGAGATATACCAGCTTCAGTGAAGATGACCACAAGCATACAGCTCAAAAACCTTGTTGCCTTGTAGGTTGTTGTCCAGACTTCAACAACAGGAGTTTGGATCTTGACGTGCATGAAAAGTAGTCTTAGTCAAGTACTAATTTCTGTAGAATTCCCACTGTCTTTTGTTTATATCTTTGAACTACAATTGAGTCGAATAGTTCACTTTTATAAACTTGTACAGTTCTATTTATATTTTTTATAAATAAATATTCTTTTATTTTTATGAAATATTTAGTAAAGTATTGTCCAAGAGATATGTATAAAAATTGTTAAACCATTGTGTGTAAAAAATTAAACAGCGGTTTTAACTTACCAAACCATTGTCTAATGTCAATAAATACAATAGAATAATAAAAGAAAACTGTTGTATGTACCTATTCCCAAAAATGTTATAAAAGAATAAACCTTTGTCTCAAGAGAATACATACAATGTGAGGTTTACTAGAGCGTTGTAACATATGTTTCATACAATGCTTTTATAGTAGAAAAAACTTGTTACAATATGTGACAGCCAACGGTTGTGTTAAACTAAACTATTGTGTTTCAAATATTCATATAACATATTTTTTTGGAAGAAACACTTGAATAATTACAAGTCTAACAATAGTCTGGTAGACTAAACTATTGTTTACGCCAACCTTTTAGCAACAGTTTTATACGACTTTGTGTTGTCTACCAAACCTCAGACAACAGATTCGAATCGTTGTCTGATGCACGTGTCAGACGACATCGCCATACTCAACGAAAATTTAGGGTATTAGACAACGGTGGAAACGGGTCTTGTCATTCGATTTTCCTTGTAGTGAACAAACTGTCCTTGTTTATTATGTACAGGATAACCAAAATTTGGACAGCCGATCAAAATCGTACAAGCCTTCTTTCAGTACCCAAATAAATGCCGTAAATTCTACCAGAAAAAATTCTCTCAAGTTCTACATAATTCACCAAATAACACACCCCCTGCCCATTTACTTTCTGGGTTTGACCTCTCACGTCTCAGCCTCTCTAATTCGTTTACCATTCGCCAATGTTCTAAAGACAAGCATGTTTCGCCAAAGCTCATTGAAACTAGCCGCGACATTGTTAGCAATCTGTTCAAACAAAAAAAATATTGCTCAAGTAGTTGGAAAGGGAAATAAATTAACTACATGAGACATTAGTTTACAAAATAACCAACGTGCTAAAATCCGAGCTTCCTATGCTTCGATGTGATTGCCTAGCCGCGATCAGGTCATCTTCAAAGTATGTAACATGGAGATTATCGAGGTCCAAAAAATTACCAACAACTACTTAATAGTTAAAAAAAAATTATACTCCACTAGAACAAAAATATCAAAGAAATATATCGGCTTAAATTATTTTTCATTTAATTTCAGCTCGCACAGTCAGAAGTGTCCGGCACCACCAGTGTGTTCAAGTTCTGAGCTTAACTTATTAGTCTTACACCAAGCTTCTGATCTACCTTGCAGACTGCAGTTCCATTTGTATCCCAGTCTGGTCGATCCTTGTAGCGTAGACTGCCTTTGAAAGAAGCTAGAGAATGAAACCTCAAATATGTAGGATTATGGCTTGTTATTATAATATCTATTGAAAATAACATATATAACATAAATGTATTATATATTAGTGATAAAAAATATTTTTTAAGGACTTAAACTAACAAACAAAAAAAGAGATTTTCCAAAAGTCTCGATGTTTGTAAAAAAAAACAGTGTAGCATTTATATTTGCTTACTCTATGAAAATAGTTTCATGTTTCCCTTACTACTGATTCTTACTTTTTACTCTATCTGCATTCTTATTTTGTTGAATCTGTTTTATTATTATAAAAACAAAAACAGAATCCATTCGTCATTAATCTTTAAATGTCCCTGCCGCATAATTTCCTTGTAACTAAAATCATATTATAACTCTAATTATTAATGTGTAAATTTGTCATTATTTTCAGAATCGTTTGACACTAAAAGACCTATCTGTAGTAGTGTGATAATGGTACAGCAAGCATCGTCTTCTCCCATGGTGATGAGAAGAAGGTAGTGACTCCTCAGACTTTAAGAGAAGCTCTCCATCTACCTACCCATGAAGCCGATACTCTTTTTACTGGAAATGCTGACATGAGGAGCTTCTTTACCCTTATTGGGTATGAAGGGTCATTAGCCAAGCTGGGTCAATTGAAGAGACCACGACTCAGAAAGGAGTGGCACTTCTACTTTGATTGCATCACCAGAGCCTTCTCAATTACAAGTTCACAAACTTTGATGCACTTCCAATCATATCTCAGCAAATAGGGTACTCCTTAATCTATGACATTCACTATGACTTTGGTACTGTATTGTTAAAGTTCATAGGTGATAGGCTAAGTGCTGACATTAGTACTATTTATTATGCTAGATTTTTTTGGCTAATATCCTCTTATTGATTTCTTAATGTTGAGATATTATATGCTGATAAAATAGATTGGATAAGCTGAACAAAAGGGCCTTCAAGGACATTGTTTCAAGAGATGGTAAAAAGGCCCTTATGCCTCAATTTAGGGTAGCTACACAGGTCAGACAGTTGCTCCTTGCACACTTGCCTACTGTGTACGGTGTACAAAATGTACAAGGAGCTAAGTTGCAGGAGGCAACAGGGAACCCCCTGCAGCTAACCCAAGCTCCACCACCCAAACAGTTCCCTAAACACAAACCACCTCTGGTGTCTCTCAAAAGGCACCTGTTATAAAAACAAAGAAATAGGCAAAGTCTGATGCTGCAACACAACATTCAGGACCGAGGATTTCTGAGAAACAAGTAAACTCTGATATACAGGGGGAGGCATAAGGGAGGAAGAAAGCTATTCAATCCAAGAGAAAGCTTGTAGATGAGCCCACAGACTCAGATAAAGATGACAATGATCTTCTTTCATCCAAATTTGAGAAGTTAAAGTCTGATGAAGCCCCAATTGTAACTACTAGAGACCCTGGCCAACGACCAGCAAATGGTGATAGATCTGCAACTTAGGTGCCAGTGGTCAAGAAAAGGAGACTTTTCCACACTGCTGAGGTCAAGAAAAGCAAGGTTTCAGATTACTTTACTGAGGATCCTGCAGCTGTTTCTAGCCAAGGGGAGATAAGGATGGTGAAGCTGCCACTACGCCATAAGTGCACATAGACAATGCTTTTTAGTTAGCGTTGCACCAAAAGTGTTTCAATATTTATAAATTTTTTGATTTTTTCCAACATAGTGAAGAAAGCATTGCATTACATTTAAGCTACCGCTGCTTCTTACCAACAGTGTTGCGCAACATGTAACACTAGAGTCAATAGTGTTGCATTAGAAATTTTTAAAAAAATAAATAATGCTGACATGGAAAAAAAAGCTGACGTGGCAGGTAGGACCCACGTGTGGGTCCCACAATGTTGACGTGGCAGGCTGACGTGGCATGTGGGGGACCCACAGGTGGGACCCACATTATTGACGTGGCATGTGGGGACCAAAGGTGGGACCCACATTGTAGCATCTCAAAGTTTGAAATGAAAATTGGAGATTGCTGGTCGGACAATGGTACCCAACCATTCAAGATGGTGATACTTTTTAGCGATTAATTTATATATTTCGCTATCTAGTATTTAAATTCGATACTTTTGTACTTTTGAAATTAGATATTTTGTACTTCAGAATTTAGAATTATGTGTATGTGACTGATTTTATTCTTGTTGGCAAGAATTTGTTAAAATCAGTCTAGTGAGTCTTGAAACTTGTTATATGCCATGGTTGGTTGGGCAGTTTTGGACAGGAATCTTGTATAAACCAATCAATTATATTCAAATATTTTTGTGAAGTTTTGCATTTTAGAAATCTGGTGTTGCATATGATAAGATAAAATGGTGTTCCATAATAAAAACATGGAGTTGCATATTAAAAATACAAGTGTTGCATATTAAAAAAATAAGTATTGCATTACACTGGGGCCCACAGCTGACCTAGCCAAGTGGGGACCACTGCTGACTTGGCAATATGGGGACCACTGCTGACGTGGCAATATGGGGACCACTGCTGACGTGATAATTTAGGGCCCACTGCTGACCTGGCAATGTGGGGCCTAATGCTGACGTGGCAAGGTGGGGACCACAGCTGACCTGGCAATCTGACGTGCTACTTGCCATGTTGGACAATGTGGTGATGTGGCATCATGCCTTATGCAACACCAAGTGGTGTTTCCATTATAACCGTTTAGTGTTACAAAAGAAGCATAATGCAATGCGTTCTAGTGTTGCACAAAGTGTTGCGTTAGGCCTCTACGGTCACGCCCTTATTGGCAACTGTGGCATGGTGTTGCCTATTACCTAATGCAACACCATTTAGGCCTTGTGCAACTACATTGTGGGGGTTGCCTATGTGCACTTATGGCGTAGTGTGCAGTGTTTAACTCTGATTCTCCTCTTCAAGCAGAAAAGAAAAGTAAAACAAGAAGCTCTTTATCAGAAAATGAAAAAGCAAGGTCAAGAAGAGTGTTCAAGCCACATAATTATCATCAAGAATCTGGCACACAAGAATCTGTGTATCAAAGGGACACTGCAGCCACTGAACATCCAGTCCCACAAGAGACTCCTTCTCAAAAGTATAGAGAAGACATGTCACTAACTACTGGTAGAGCTGTAAACTCTGATATGGAAGCTCTTCAAGCCATAGCTGACCAGGAATGTCAGACTCTCACACATGAAGTGTCTAAAGTCAAGCTACAAACAAAGAGTCTCTTAGCTCGGTCTAAGAAGAGAGTTGCTGGTATAAATCTTTCCAAGATACCTGAAGAACAGTCTTTAGAAGAGGAGGGGAATCAACAAGACCTTGCATCTCAAAGTGATGAAGCAATTCCTGAACCTTTAGTAGCAAATACTGGAGCAGACAAAATAACTGAAGTTGGAATGAAGCCAGCTCTAGTGCTTGACATTGCTGGAGTAGTGCATGCTGATATGGAAGGCTAAGAAGAAGTTAAAGAGACTAAAGCTCTAGAGGTGCCTCCACTCACTTCACCTCCTGATGATGAGCTACCTCAAGATATAACTCAAGGTATAAACTGTGATAAATTAACATCTTTTACATTTACTGATACTATTATATCAGAATTTACTCTTAGTTTAAATACTAATGGGATGACCATGAACAGTCCTCCTAAAGTGGGTACCCTTCTTCATATGACCATAGACAACTCTTCTCAGCCACCTCTTATTTCTGTAGGACAACAAACTCTGAGCCTTTCTTGTGAGGTTGAGAGAAAGGATCTAAAGAAAAACAGAATTTCAGAGAGGCAGGCTCCTGCCCTGGTAAAAGGAAAGGTAGAAATTAGAAAGAGTTTAGTGAGCTCTAGTGAGGAAACTCTAACTATTGAAAGTCATGATATGAGAGAAGTGGGGAGTGGTGAGACCACTTTAAAATAACATAGAGATCGAAGTTATTATTTGTTTTTAAATACAGGTGCTCAGGGTATTCCAGGAACAAGATCTGATTTTCAGACAGTTCAAATACAGATACCTAACTCTGAGTCGCCAAATGCTTATAAAGTTCCTGCAGGTATAAATACTGATACAAATCTGTAGTTCACTTCTTCGTATTTTCCTTTCTATAACTTCACAAGATAATGTAGTAATGGTAATCTCCATTTCTACTGCAGCATGTCCAACTCACACTGTTCTTCCATCCTCTCCAACAAATACTGAAGATACAGTTGCAGTAGATGAAGATGCACTGTTAGCTGGGAAGGTGACAGTTGTAGTTGCTGAAGACTTGGTTCAACTGCTGAATATTCCTGCAAATGCTCAAATTGAAGTTTTGGATGGAGCTGAGCTTGCTGAAGAAAATGTTGCTGTAGATGAAGGGGCAACAAATGTTGATGATGCTGAGTCAGACATTGGATCTCACACAGTTGAGATGAACTTAAATGAAGCAAATCCTGGTGCTGAAGATGAAGTAGCACAAGATGGTTCTGATGATGAAGAAACAATATCAGTATCTATTAATGCGGCTCTTCAATCAGATGAATATCTAAATGAAGTCATCTTTCCTTATGATATGCCTGAGCAGGAGAAAAGAAAGCAACAGGATGATCACTATCAATCTTATGAAACTGCACATGATCATTTGCTAACTGCTAACTCTCCTCGGAAGAAAAGAACACAAAGGTCTAAGGAGAAAGGCATTGTGATCAAGGAAGCTGTAAACTCTGATAGACTTGTAACCAGATCTCGGGCTATACCACAGGTAGATAAGAGGGATAAGGGGAAGAAGAAAGTTGATGAATTTTCATCCAAGCCTGTTTCAGTCTATATTGATCCAATTTTTGAAAAACTAGATACTAATTGGGTTGGAGAAAAGGAGGATATGAGAAAGAAACTAAAGAAGAAGCTTATTTCCAAGTCAGCAAGAAAAGAAGAAGAATGATCTTATGAGCTGATTGGGAAGAGAAGCTACAAGATAAAACTTCAATCACTAACACTTCTCAAATTGAAGATGTAAACATTGATATTCAACCTTTATCAACATCTGACAATACTCAAGTTGAAGCTGAAGCACAAGGCTTATCTACTGGTATAGCAAATCCTGATGACATAAATCCTGATACAAATGCTGATGGAGGAGACTCAAATGCTGATACACCAAAAGCTGATCTATCGCAGTTATCTACGGTTGAGAAGATGAAATTTTTATGAAGGAACAAATCAGCACCTCCAGCAAGGAAGGATGAGCTATGGAAGAAGGTATACAGTGATAAGGTTCTTGCAAGAGAGCCTGGCACAAGAGATAGACTTGGTGTTAAGGGTGAAAGGGTTTATAAAGGAAGTGCTCTAAGTATCAAAGATCCAACAGCTCTCACTGATGAGTTAGGTGAATAGGATCATCTGAAGCGTCTGCAAAAGGTGGTTTCTGTTCTACTAGTTCTTAATCATTTTGATGGGAACACACCTAAAGAAAAGCTGGTTTACTTTCTTGCATCTGGCAAAAGACTCAGAGTCTGTGAAGAAAATATCCTGATCAAATCGTGGCAGGAGTTAGAGCATGTACTCTATTTGCTGAAAGTTACAAACTCTGCTACTACTAGATGGGTTGATTTTCTTAAGAAGTAGATTCAGATCAAGCAAAGAGTTATATCTTACAAGACTACTTACCCATGCACTCCAAAGTATGAACTGTATGATGGTACTATAGCTGATATGCCAAGGGGAGGAGCTTGGATCACCAAGCTTCTAGGGATGGATGTCATAACATTCAATCCAGATGGTAAAGAAATTGGAGTTATACAGCTGGATGATCTCCATATGAGCAGAGCCAAAATTCCTGATCTTAGGGCAGCTATCTACTAGATTGATGATATAGTTAAAGAGCAAAAAGATATCAAGATCAAGCTGGAGATGTAATTGAACATAGCTGAAGAAAATTTGGTGAAGAATTTTTTTTCTAAAGCTTATGGGTATAGCAGAATTGTATAATAAACACTTGTTTTCCATTTATGTTGAGATGTATATAAACTGTATTCTTGCATTTAAATTTCTTGTTTTGTCATCATCAAATTAGAACTTGTTCATATGTTCACATGTACAAGTTGGGGGAGATGGTTAGATATAATTTGATGATGATCAGGGTTTAGGTATTTATCAATTCTTAGAAAAATCAGAGTTTATCATCAGAGTTTGTCAAGATGATATCAATATTTGATATCAGCGTTTATTAGCAGAGTTTATCTGTCAGACTCTACAGAAGCTATAAATATTGAGATGATTTATCTGATTGATTAGATGAAGATGGCAAGGATATGTCGGTTCCTCAACATAGGGAGTAGTAGCAATCAGTTATAGGATATGTTTTGTATCTAGTCATAAGTGATTATCATATCTTTAGTAATTGATTGTGTAACTGTGTATTATATAAACACAGATTAGGTTAACACTATGTGTGTCGATTATTTTTTTAATCATTGTGTAACCTAGAAGCTCTTAAGAATTTCGCTTACATTATTTGAGAGAGTACTTTTATCATGTACACAGTTTTTATTCATCAATAAAAAACCGTTAATCATTTTACTTGCTTATTTTTATTTGACCGTTGCATACTGTATTCACCCCTACAGTATATTTGAGACCTAACATAATATCATCTATTTCAACGATAATTTCCAAATTACACACAATAATATAATTTTTCAATTTCATTTGTTCTCTAACACTAAAAAAAATTCCCTAGAAAACCCCATCATTTGCAATGATAGAGTTTCTAAATCACAAGTGACTTGCTATCAATTTTTTTAAAAATTAAGCGACTATCACTTCCACAAAGTCCGCTTTTCTCGTAATTTTTTCTTTAATACTCTCCTTTCCAAGAGTTAATATAAATTCATCTACTGCGTTCTAGTCTTTTTCAACCATTTACATAAAATCAATCAATATAATAATTACATAATATATAACTTACAAATACATTAAAATTGTATTTAATTCATTTAAGAGTTGTTTAACAAACAAACCCAAAATCAACGTTCTTTTCTTTGTTAACAAGGAATTTAAACATAACCAATATTCACCAATACCGGTAAAAGTGTATACTTGTCATTTCAAATTTATTAAAAAAAATATCACACATTTGCACATATACTTTAATTTTATCGCATCACATAATTGATTCTTTCATAAAGTACCATCTCTTTCAATGATAATTCTCTCAATGTCTCCTAATATATCAAAATGATACATTATAATTGGTGGTGTGTAATTTTTCAATATTCACCAGATTGTTGATAATCAACTTATCATTATTTCCTATGCTCAATTTTTCAAAATATACTAGAAATTTCTTCTAGTACAATGATGCTTCCCAACCCTCGCAAAAAAGTTGTTAAAGCAACTGACAAACGCTACTAATAAAATAGAAAAGTTCAAAAAACAGCATGACTAGATAGACTAACAAAAAAAATATCAAATCTCAAGAACATGATAAAGATCAAGACAAAGCATCTAAATCATATTATTAAAAATGATCAAAAACTTGTGCGAGAATAAAAAAAAGGGTATAGGCATAGGCGTCGATACTGATAACCAAGAGTATCAACAAGATTGCAAGATGGAGAAACCTGATTGATGAAAACCACACAACAAGATTGTTTATAACTTGAATTGAAAAAAAACCATAAATCATCTGTAATATTGCTAAATTTCTGACAATTATAAAAGCTGATAGTGAATAGTAACTTTGCTGATTAATGAAATTTTTGCGGTCACACTATATTCGAGTATGAAAATTGAGAATCCGAGTTCACGATGCTTCTTTATATTGAAAATAAGTGTATGTAAAAGTCGTTAGTTTTCGCAATCGGCAAACTTTTAAAAACGACACTATCACGAGCTAGGGAATAATACAAGGATTACGTTGCACCCAAGGACATTATAAGAATTAAATTACAAAGCATACAAGTACAAGTATGAGAACTTATAAGGATTTATGAAATAAGGAATGGTATTGCAATGCATTTTCGAGGACTTATTCGGAATAACAAAACGAGATTAGTTAGTAGCTGTTATTGTCATATAACCAAGTAAAAGCCCATGCAGGCTTCTTCCATAAGCCATGCAAACTAAAGGAATTAAAAATCATAACTAAAGGACCGACTAGAAGTACAAAGAATTAGAATCTAATTAATTAGTCATTAGTTGAATTACATGGTGATCTATGTTTTAGGCAAAAAGGATGTACCAAAGCTAGATTAGTAGCCTTGCAAGCTTCTTGGAAACTTGCTAGATATATACATACATTATTTATGTATCACAATTATCAACCAACACATTTCAAAGAGCAAGCAACTCTCTTTTGTCTCCCTTGAAGCTTCCATTCAGCCCAGGCTAAAGGAGGAAGAAATAAAAATTCGAAGCTCAACTTCCAAGCTTCTAAAAAACACACAATTAATTCCCAAGCTTCCTTGAGTCCTAAATAAGGTAAGATAAATCTTTCATTGATTGTCTTTGAGTTTTAGATGGGTAAATTAATTGTTGAAAGTGACGATGAATAGTAAACAAGAACTTGTCTTAATTTCTTTGGCTTTTTTAGGTTATTCAAGCATAGTTAAGGATCATCCAAGGTCATTCCGCTCTACCCTAGCTCTCCAAGACTTATATAAGGTATAAAAGCTTTTCTTTCATTTGTTTACCTAGGGTTTTGATCAAGAAAAGCATGGATTTTTAGTGTATTAAGTATTGTAAAGCTATGTTGCTAGTTTGGTAACATCTTGATGGTTGGATTGTGAGTTATGATTTCCATGGCTAAATATTAATGTTCTTGAGTAAATAAGATGTTAAGATGTTGGTATATGGATCTTGGTTGTTTGATGCTTGTTTCGTTGCATTAGAAAATATGGAAATCGTTAACATATCTCGTCGTAATGCCCGATTTTCGTTAGTCTTGTTTGGACTGAAAATGCCGAGAGCAAAATCTCTATTCTTAAATGTAACCCACTTGTATATGGTAGAGCTTGTTATATTGTTCTTGTGGGCTCTTGAATCACTTGATTTAGAGTTACGGTTTGAAAGTTATGGTCGTTTTAGTGAAATCGGTTCAAGTGGTGAAAACTGCTACGGACTACTGACTTTGTGAGCATAAAAGATCCCCTTAGACGCCTGAAAAAATTATGAAAATTGGTACGGAAGTTGCGCAATGATGCTATGCAATACATAGCTACTGTATAGCTACTGCCCTGTTTTGTTAAATGGCAAATTAAGTCTTATAGCAAGAAGCAATTTCTTGCTTAGTCACAAAGTACGAGTTCTTTAGATCGTGCATTTGAAGACGGTGTGTCGATTGAGTTAACGGTCAATGAGTTATGAGCGTTTTAGTAAAATTAGCGCAAATAGTAAAACTCCATAGATGACCGAACTTTTAAAATGTTTTTCACCTATTTAAATTCATGTCTTCAAATCGAAACTCTTATGATAAATATTACAAATACTCATGAAGCTCCTTGGGTGGTTTCAGATTTAAATATTAATTTTTCGATTTATTAAAAATGTTAGAGTGCAAGTCGCGTACTAGTGATTCAATGTAAAGTCAACTATGGAGGTCTACTTTGACCGCTCATTTTGGCTAAGTTAAGAGAACAGTTTGGAGAAAATACAAAAGTTGTCGAGGATTATCAAAATAACGTATTGGTGTGTAGAACGAGATTATAAACGGATAGTAAAAGGTATGAAATGTCGTAAGTTAAGTGGATTCGAGTGAGAGTGAAAGTCGATTAGAGTGAGTTTACTTAGGGTAAGTGGACCGTTGACCAAACAACTAATCGAGGTTATATTATGTCTTGGTAGAGGTTCGAGGACTAGAAGGGGAACGTGGTGATAGAGCTTGGACATCAGGAAAGTTTTCGAACCTAAGATTTGAAGTACTGTTGTGTTGCATAGATAAATGTTTACAGATTATTATGCAATTTCCATTATAATGCCATGATTTTTAATCGTTGAATATTTATTCGAATGTCATGTTATGATATAGGGTATATGTATTATGCCGGATTGCAAATGATCTAAGACGTAGCGTGATATGATATATTTTTGACCGATGGACGGTCGATAAAAGTCATTAAAAACCCGGAGGTACTCCGGAGCCAGTTATTTTGAATATCGTATTCCACAATTAATAGTGAATATTCAAGAATAAGATTTTTATTCAAAGACGAATAATTATTTCAAAGAAATTATTATTTAAATAAATATAATTTGAATAATCTTCTAAAGAGGATTATTTAAGAGAAAATGATGAAATAAAATGTTTTTAAATAATTAAATATTTATTTAATTTTTCAATTAAATTAATATTATTCTTAAATATTATTTTAAAATATTATTTTAAATATTATTTTAAGGAAGTTTATTTGAGTTAATTATTTAATAATTATTTAATAATTATTAAATATTTATTTAAGGTTTTAAAATGATTTAAAAATCACACAAACCTATTTTAAAATATTTTGACTTTCGAAAAGTTGTTAAATAAATTCAAAACCTTTGGAAATTATTATCTTAATTATTTATAACTAATTTGACTGTGAGGTCAAAAAGGACTCCCCTTTAAATATATATTAGTTGACAACGGTCAACGCACATTTACTAGTACTTCCTTCAAACTTCTCGAAGTACATATACATATACATATACATATAATTTCTCGAATGAGTTAAAAAGGTGTTATACCACTGAAATTATATTCTTCAACTATACGATAAAGTATGGAAGTATTACTTTATTTTAACAATCATTTTCAAAACTGTTTTATACTATTGCTGAGCATTATTGCTCACTCTTGCTTTCTTTTAAATGTCACAATACAACAGATAACCCATATGCTGGTGAGGATGTTAATCGTCTGTAGTCGCGTAAAAAACACACAGACTTTCCGTAAACTCCTTGCAGCTTTGTCTTAGGTGGGCCAGAGCATTCAATTTTGTGAGTAATAGTGCGAGATCTTGGAAAGTACATTTATGTTACTTGTTGTGAGAGATTTGGGGTCTATGATGTGGTTTTGCTGGATTATTGAGTTAATACAGGTTTCACATGATTGGATGGATGCGTGATGACCCAGATTCTTGACCCTGGATTTGGGGGCATTACATCATCAACGTAGCTCTTGATACCAATGTTGGAAAATGGTACCTATTAAAATATATAAAAGTACATAATACATAAAAAAATAAAAGATTTAAGAGAATTTTTTAGAGTTCAATGATGGATTGAACAAGCTAATCTCATTGTATGTGAGTGTTTTTTCACTTGGATATAATCCACTATTTATAGGCTTTTCTTCCCCACCTTCACTACAAAAGTTGTAACCGCCTAATTAAATATTAGTCAATACCTTTAAATATATATTGGTAACTTACAAATATAATGTCACCCATCAATATATTCTTTTCTAACTACAAATATATTAATTCATATATTTTGTAACTCCCACAAAAATATATTTATTCTTCTTATATTTATTTGACAAATCAAGTCAAAAATACAACAAGACAGACCACAAATCAACGCTATGTTTCCAAATATACTCATCTAGCATGATTTCATTACCAAAATTACAAGGATTCTTCAATATCCTAAATCATCGTCATTACCCTGTTTCTAAATACACTAAACAGAGAATACATAAATCAACATAATAAAAGCCATTGTCCTTTTATAAAAAAAAGCCATTGTCCTTTTAATATATTTACGTTGGTGCCATTATTTGATATATTCTGAAATAACTAAATAGGATATTCAATCAATGGTCTATATTAAAGGCCTCTCTAGAACCTTACAATCTCAGTCCTCTATTTTTTAAATTTTAACCGATCAGTTAGATAATAGACACATAAATAACTATTTGTATGTCTAATATAGAGAAATGAGAAGACGTACTCGGAGTGAAACAAATGAGATTCTTTGTTACTGCATCGAAGTTGATACTCAATTTTTGATCCTTAACTACACTCAATTTAATTGTCCCCAATTTTATTGGGTCAGTTATCCTTCATTTTAATCTAACCCCAACTTCGTCTAATCCGTATATGTTTAAATTATAGAATTATTGAATTGAAAAATCATAATAATATATTTAAAAGAAATTCTAAGCGGTACCCTCCTACAATTGAATTTCCAAATGAGACCCAAAATATAATTTTTGATTAACGGAGGTTAACGGTAAGGGTACTACAGAGAATGACATGATTAAAGAATGGTACCATTCGAAAGTCAAAATTATTTTGTGTACCATTTGGAAAAGCCAATTCTAAAAGAGTACTATGTAGAATTTCCCATAAATAAAGGAAGTCATCAATAGCTGCATTGTCGAGCCCTGGATATACTGCTGTCGAGCCCTGGATATACTGCTGTTGTTTAGTCAAGGCCTTGTTATACAGTTTTGGCCGAGGACTAATTTGGTGAAAATAGTCAAGCTGTCGAGCTTTATACTCCGTGTGTTTGTCGAGTCTTGGTATACATGTGACCAGACTTGACTGCTGTATTGTCTCTATCGAGTTTTAAATCAGCGTAATAAAATGCTAATAAAAGATGGTTGAAAGAAGAGAGCTCTGTCGAATCCAAGCTATGGTGACAACATACATATCAAGCTCCAGATGTTTCAAGGGTATATATGTGTCGAGTCCTATAGTACAGTTTGCTAAAACCTAAGGCATGGACTATGACCTAGCAGATTCTGTCGAGCTCTAAGGAAATCAGTTTACACCAGCTATAAGTCGAGTCCTAGGAATAACTTGGTCGAGTCCAAGAGGAAGAAAATGAAATAACACCAACCTACTTTATTTTTTTACATGAACTACAATTAGCCACGTACATCTATTTTTCTATTCAAGCCAACTACCTTATATATATATATATATATCCACCAGATCAAGAGAATTAATAAGTCTTCTCCCAATAGTTATAACGAAGCTCTATAGAATTTCTTTTGTAAGAGAATAGTTCGATCCTTTTACGGTTTTATAAGGAGAAATGCTGCCGAATTTTCTACACACCATTAAAGTCTTACAACTACTTTATATTGTATTGATCATCTTTATAAGGGTTATTTAATTTGGAGTGGTAGAACAGACACTACATCTTGATAGCTTATACATTTAATAGTGTTTGTTTCTTTTGTTGCACTGAATATTTATATTTGGTGATTGTAAGCAAAATCTTCTTGGTTATATTTCTTAATAAAATAATTTAACCCCAGATCTCGTTTGTGTTAATTTGTTTTGTATTAAGTTTTACTTTCCGCTGCAATAAGTTTCGGAAACGGACACAAATACATTCACCCACCCTCTGTATTTGACTTTTAGACCTAATAGAATTAAGGTCCAAGATAAATACAAAGTATTGTACATACTTCTGCGTAGTGTTCTTTATTGTTATAGTAAAGAAAATCTCGAGTCCGGGAGGAGTTCGTGAACTAGAGTAAGGGTGAACGGATATGTTAGGTGTTGCACCATCGTAAATCATGATAAATCACTTGTGTTTGTACTCTTTCTCTCTTTTAATTTTGCACTTAAAACTACTAATTAGTAAGTAATTATTTTTAAAAAGAGAAAGGGACTTTTAAAATGTCAAGGTAAATTTTTGATTTGAAAAGAAGCAATTCAACCTTCCTTCTAGCTTATTTATCCCCGTTTCGGGACCTATCAAGAGTGCAATCAATTTTGTTATACAAAAAATATCTTTGTTTGGCTGACTAGGCATAGAGTAAGATAATGTTTATTTGGGACTGGTGGAGTAGGAAATGAAATGAATTTGGGCTTTTGTTTGTTTTTTATCTCTTAAATTCAAGTGTCTACATGGGTCTTGTGGAGGAGGAAAATAAAATAGTTTGGACTTTTATTTATTTATTGTCCGTTAAACTTAGATGGACGTAATAAATAAAGAAGTATTGTTTTCTATTCTTTCTCAGAAAATAAAAATAATTAGATACTAGTAGAAGTGAAAGAACATATGTGTGCATTTATAATTTAAATAATTGATAACATTTTAATTAAAAAAAAGATAAAAGTAAACATATAAATTTAGTTTGTTATGATATAAAGGTGTCAATCTAAAGTCTCAAGAAAAGAAAATGAGCTAACATTATAGCTATTTAATATTTACGCAAAGAAATTTTCAAAATAATAATATCCGAAAAATATATGAATCTGACAAGTAAAATTTCACAATGTAAAATGCGATATAGTAACAAATAAAAAATTTCTATAATGAGATTGCAATAAAATTCAAATAAATGCATGGTCGGATTCTCACTCTATATAAACACCCAGTTACACACAATAATGAGCAGGTTCCTGAGAAAACTAATGGAGTCCTTGAAAAGAATTGCTCTTGTCATGTTAATGGCAGTGGGGCTAACCTCATTTACTGCAATCTCAACCGGTAATGTCATAATCTTTTTCTATATAAATTTGTAATCTCATTAATAATTTGCTATTTTTTCAACTAATCCTCAAACACCTTGATATTAATTAGTCTTTTGTTTAATTATGTTTGGAGATACGATACCAAATGATTAAAATTGTTACATACCATGTGGCGGAACAGTTACATTTCCGTGCAAGGACGACAAAGGTCACACACCTCTTTGCCAACTTTTGTGCACTAAAGGATGTGGATATAGGGATGGAACTTGTTCATCAGATGGCAATGATTGTTGTTGTCGAAAGTAACTCATAATTTAACAGCATGTTTTCTATTCTATATAATTAATATATTTAATTTGCGAATATTACTTTTTGTTTACTACAATTTTGGACCATCATTTTTGAGTTTTTCTTAATTTGTTGAATACTCTTTACCCAATAATGTGTTTCTTTTATATCTCCGATAGATATAATGAAAAAAATTAGTAAAATGAAAGATACTCTCTTTGTCGAATATTAATAATCTCTTTCGACAAAAACAAATTACTAATAAATATATGTTCATTTCCAACTTACAATGGATATTTAATATTTTTTTAGACAATATTTTTTTAAAATTGTATAATCTTTCTTTATAAAAGATGAGTCTACCACACCATGTAGTTAGCCAATCACGATTTTCTTCTTTTTTTTCAGCCAATCAGAAGCGAGTATTTCAAATTTAACTAATCATAAATCACAAAAATAATTTGTTTTTGAGATTTTTAACCATGATGTTAACTATGTTGGGTTAGCCATTAACGCCTACAATTAATACATATGTTTATTTATAATAAGAAGATTTCCTTAAATAGATTTTCAAATATTTAAGATTTTCTACTTAACCAGTTATAGTGAAAACTCACAATTCAAATCACAGTAATTATCACCAATTAAGATCATATCTTCAGAATAAATATTAATTTATATACAATAATTGTGGCTATATCAATACTAAAATAATGTGATTCTCGAAATACTGTCTTATATTTTATCTATAATTTCACATACCAATCAATTATTTCACTTATCAAATTATTCTTAAATGACATCTTTGACATATATCTTGCCACTAGTTAGCCAATCACAGATTTTTTTTCAGCCAATCAGAAGTGAGTATTTCAAACTCAACTAATCACAATTCACAAAAACATTTACATTTTCAAATTTTTTACTATGATGTTAAATATGTTGGGTTAGCCATTAATCACTAAAATTAATATATATACGTATATATATATATATATATATATATATATATAGTTATAGTGAGAAGATTTCTTTCAGTAGATTTTCCAAAATTTAAGATTTTCTATCTTACCAATTATGGTGAAACTCACAAATCAAATCACTATAATTATCACCAATTAAAACCATATCTCCACAACGAATATAAATTTATACAACAATAATTTTGGCTATTAAATAATGTGATTATCAAAATATTGCCTTATATTTTATCTATTATTTTACGTATCAATCAATTATTTCACATATTAAATTACCGTTTAGTGACAATGTTAGGTCCAAAGGTCAAATACAGAGGGGTGAATGTATTTGTGTCCGTTATTCGAAAATAATCTCAGCGGAAAAATATAATCAAATCAAAGGAAACAAACACAAACGAGATGAGGGGTTAAATTCTTTTATTACAAATATAACCACGAAGGTTTGCTTACAATCACCAAATATAAATATTTGGTGCAACAACAAGAACAAACACAACACAATAGATAGCTTGCGAAATCTAGTGTATGTTCTATCACTATAAAATAAATAGCCCTTATAAAGAATATAGAGGAACTAAATAAATGAGTGTTACAAAATGTATGACTTTAATGGTGTGTAGTAGAAAATTGAGCAGCACTTCTCCTTGTTAAACATTGAATTTTTTTCTCTATAAAATTTTTTCTGCAGAGTTGCTGATGGAGAAGAACTTGTAAATTTTATTTTTATCTAATGGGTATATAGAAGTGGGTGGCTTGAATAAGGAGGCAGGGTCCCTTTAATTTTCAAAGTGACACCTTTTACTTTGCAGGAGGCGACAAGGTTGTTTTTTCCTTACAAATATTTTAATATTAGCTTGAAGACGACCTTCGCCTTGTTGAAGTTAAAAGGCGACACAAACAAAGCTACAAGACGACAGGTATCTTCCTTACTTAAATTCTGCAGGACAACTTCTAGGAAGCGACAGAAACCCTAAAATGGAGTTAGGAGGCGACAGGAAGCATGCCTAAGTGATTAGTGTCGCCTCTTAACCCTATCCTTAGCCAACAGTTGATCTTTTAGGGCCTGGACGCGACATGAACCTGCTTCTCAGCAGCTGAGTGTCAAGACGCGACACCTGAGGCTCGAGGAGGCGACATGGGTCTGTTTAGGACAGCTAGGACGCGACAAAAGCTTTCCAGGTGCCTGCAGTTGAAGCTTGAGCGCGACAAGAATAGCCGCAAGCTCCAGGGCGCGACATGAACCACGGGTAGGCTTTGAACGTGATGTTTATGCACGTGATGTTTATGCAGGAGGCGACATGAGATATCATAAGAGGCGACAGGGCCAGCTAGCAAGCTTCTAGGACGCGACACAGGCGTTGATATGCAGTTACAAAACGCTACTGAGAGGCCTGGACTGTTCCAAGGCGCGACATAAAACCTTGATCAGCTCCAGGACGCGACTTCACATGTATGTATTAAGGTGTCTCAAGCTGTTGTATATGCTTTAACAAAGATCTTGACAATTACCCGGTACACATACACATATGAATCTCCACCTTATGTGTGCATGTATTGTATACACCTAGGTTTAGATTTTAAAGTAATTAATTTATTTAACAAACTTATTTTTAAATTATTAAATAAACTAATTTAGAATTATATAATAAAATTATTTAAAGTTTATAACATAATTCAATTTAAGTTTATGAAATAGATTATTAAAAGTTTATCAAATAAATTATTTGAAGTTTATATAATAAACTTATACATATTTATATAATAAACTTATTTAAAATTTATTAAATAAATAAGATAAAGTTTATAAATAAACTGTTCTTTAAAAAAACAAACTTAAACCCCATTGCACTAGCCAAACTGTAGTTTAGTACCCTGTACTTTCCTTCTTTTTCACTTTAAGCCACTGAACTTTTCAGACCTGCACTTTTAGGACTATCTTTATAAAATTATTTCACTTCACCCCTTCCTTGATTACAGCTCTTCACTTGGCAATTTTTCTGAACTATAATATTTAGGTTCCCTTCACGGATCACTGACACCTAGTGCAATTGGTCTGGTTCACATACGATTAGTTCCGCTCTCAGGCCTTCTAAAATTCTTTAGGTCTTCACACTGGTCCAGCGAACATATGTATACACCATAGAACTTCATACGGACTTCTGTTGACGACTTCTTCACGGCAATTCACTGAACCATATGTGTTAACCAAATCTTCAATCTGTACTGATTTCAGTGAAATATAGTATTATTTTCAAGTCCTTGTTCTATGTTGAGTTATCCAAACCAGCATTGTTAAGATAATAAATACTGATTCAATCTTGCTCAACAATCTCCTCCTATTTGACTGTTACGCATGACTGTCAAATAATAATGGTGAAGCAACAATTTGGATGATAACTCAACTAACTCCAAAAATAGATCTTCAATCACCTTTTAAACATTCTGCTCTGGAATTGTATATAATGCTATCTTATATCTTCTGCATCTTCTATAAACCTTCAGATTCATTAGAGAACTGGTTCTTCTTTCCCTTAAGTAAAGTTATTGATAGAAACGTTTCTTCAACCTTCCTTATATCTCCCGTTCAGGTGAAACTCCCCCTAAGTTGAACTTTTCTTCCAGATGAGACATAAAGAAGCTTTCCACAATACTTCTTCAATCTGCAGATCTTCCTATAGAATGCAAAGAAAGTATTTGGACTTTAGAACCAATAGTAATTTCTCCCCCTTAGTCTCTCCCCCATAGATAAAGAGAAAGATAAAAGGCACAAACTACTATTTTTGTAACCCCTTCTTCCCAGTTACTAATTTTGTAACCCCTTCTCCCCCTTAGTTGAGTAATCCTTCAAAGTGTAACAGAGCAGAGAGCTAATCCTTCCAAAGAATGTAGAAGGATCGGGATTATCAAACAAAGTGATAAGAGATTAGAGAAAATAATCATTTCCTCATAGTGCAAATGTGTGATTTGTGTTTAGCGATCTCACAATTTGTTTCACTCCACTCTACACTCAAGTCTTTATCACTCAGGCTCACAGTATTTTACTCCACTCTACACTCAAGTGTTTCAAACATCCAAGTGTACCTGCAAGGAAATCCTTTTCATAGAAATGTTGCCTTCCACCTTCAAGGATGGAAACTCTTAGTCAAGAGATTAAAAAATTTTCCTTCTGAGAGGGGAAATTAGGATTCTTTTCAGTGGCAGAATTCCTAATATCCCTCAACACCTATGAAGAAGTATACCTTATAAACTCGTCAGATGAGATCTGAGTCATCATTCACAAGTTGGAATTTTGACTGGAAGCCAGAATCATATCCAGATTTGAATTCTGGTAAGATAATCAACGATCAGTGATATACCATTTGGGATCAGAGATTTCTTCTTATGTCACTAAAGACATGTATCAGATATAATGGACTCAGGATAAAATCCAAAGATCCAAAATCATGAATTCAATCATTGCCATTGACCTTGATATGGTTTAGCAACAATTGCTACGTCAATACCTTCCTTGTGTGTGAATCTCACCTGTGCATAGGAAAAAATTTATTTTCAAGGGGTAGTGACTTTCATTCTGTTAGGAGAATGCACCTAGTAATAGTTTGTATGCCTTTTTCAGCTCCATATCCTTTTAAGAGAATACAGATGGGCTTACATATATCTCTTGATTTCAATACTCCACTACTTTACTGAGAGATAGAGCTGTAGGGTTGACAATTCCTTCCTTCTGTGGTGCTGCTTGGCACTATCTACCTCAATCTCAACTCAACTCCAAAACCAAGTGGTATTTGTCTGACACCAAGTTGATATCTCAAGAAAAATCAGGTGTATCAGAGCAAAAATTATGTAAATGTCAAAGCAAGGTAATGGATTTTGTTTGAGGAGTGTTTGGCTCTATGACTTTGGTCAGAACTTATTGGTTTGATAGGATCATAGTCAGCTCCTAAGACCACTGAGGTTTAAAGATCAATCATTTCAAATTCTAGAATCAGAGAGTCCAGGATTGGAAACCAAAGAATCTAAGAATTGTTACCTCAGAGTCAAAGAAATTTACCTTAGAATCAAAACCACATGGATTCATGAAGGATATCCCAGCAAAGTTGTCTTACATAATCCTTTAAACAGGCTTGCATATTCATTAATTCAGAGCATAAGAACAATTAATATATCAATCTTGTAAACTCAGGACAATTCAATTTGTTAGTCCAATACAGAGAGTAGGGTGAGAACTATTCTAAGTCTAACAAGATGATATAACTGAGATATGGTCATACCTTTCACATTACCTATTCCTTTTCTTGATCAGAGCATATGAATCCTTCACTTGAATATTATAGTGCAGGATCATAAGGAATATAGGTCTTGACACACTTATAACAAGATAATTCAACAAGTATATATTAAATATATTAAAGAAGTACAACGAGACTTTTATCATGTCATTTAATAGTGTATCAGAGAAAAATTAAAATTAAGACAAATTTCATGTCACTGTACCAATTAGACTATATCCCTAACATGAAAAAAACTCACAACTATTTAGTTATGCCGCACATTTAATCTAGCATACATATTAAGAATCATAAATCAAAGTAAATCACATATGAATGCTAAAATAAATATAAATATTATAAGTATTTGCATCAAACAAAACATATAGCATTAATGCAATCAAACACTTATATATTGCTTCAATTCGTCTAACTTAATCACCAAATAATATATAGCATGAAAAATATGGCAATTAATTAGCTTCAATAATCTAAACTAATTACCAAATTACATATAAGCATACAAAGCATGGTAATTAATATGTTTCAATACTGACCAAAATCACCAAAGCATACAAACATATAAATGATGACAATTAATTAGCTTTAATCTCAAACTAATTATCAACTAGTATGTAAAAATACAAAGTATGATAATCAGTTTGCTATCATAACTATGAGAATGAATGAACATAGGTGGATAAGCTTATAAGACATTTCAAACATTGACATAGTTTTAGGTAACCTGATTATTTTGATCCCCCTAAGTTGTTGGCATCCTATTCTTCAGAATCTGATACTTGATGATTAGTTCCAGAGGTAGTATGACTGTGCTCCTTTGAGTTTGCACTATTATTACTTGCGTTTGGACTATTATCATCAGAATCCGAATCAGAATTCTTGTCCATTGTCAGGATCATTTTCATTATTATCTTTATCAGGATCAACTTCAGGTTCATCTTCATCATCAGAAAGATCTTTAATATCCAGAGAATCTATGTTGTCTTTCTTCTGACTACTAGGGAGCTTATTGTCATCAATTTTTAATATAGACAATTAAAATAATCACTCATAATCAATCATGATCCATTGTCCACTAAGTCTACAACCAATTATGATATTCAACAAGAAATCACTAATTATTAGACTCTGTGGATATGAAATTATGTTTGACTATGATATGAATCTGATTTTGAACTTAGTGAGTTTTTCAGAAAAATCAATTTAAAAGCCTTCATTATGATAAAAATCTCACCACTGTTTAGTATTAGGATTCTCAATAAAAATCATCAAAAATCTTATCCAAGTATGCAGTGCTACACAAATGATTTAGACTTTATTGAAATTTTCAGAAAATACAATTTAAGTGAATTCACTATAGTCATAGTCTCTGCACTATCTTGTATTAAAATTATTAACAAGAACTGCTAATAATTTTATCCAAGTATGTAGTGCTACACAACTCACCATTAACTCGTGATAAAAATATTAAGATAAAATTTTACTAAATTTTTCAGAAGTTTATAGTGCTACAAATATCACCATTAACTATTGATAGACATATCAAAACTTTATGGTGCTACTGATGTTTTTGAAAACTCAAAATCCCACCACTGACAACTGACTGAAATATCAACCATCTATGGTGCTACTGACTTCATCACTAACTATTGAGAGAATTTCAAAAGTTTGTAATGTTACAAATGATTTTGAAAAATCAAAATCTAACCACTAACTATTGACTGAAATGTCAAATGTTTATGGTGCCACGCATACCATCATTGTGTTAGTGTTTGTACCCTAGAGACAACACTATTATGTTTTTGATGAAAGACATTTGGATTATTAAATATTAATGTTCTATCGATTATTCATTTATAATTTATTCAATCTTAATTACTGCGATATTAATTATTAGATTAATAAATGTCCTTGGAATATGATATG
>PHNY01300236.1:6512-24288 GCA_003724115.2 Anethum foeniculum
AGTATTGTGGTACGGAGGGAGTAATATTTAACCTGTACATTTCATTAAGGTGCCGCTGATTTTATAATTGATTTTAGTTAAACAAGTCGAGCAAAGTACCTTCCGAACTCGATTAAAACTCTGCTTAAATTTGTAAACTCACTCTGCTCGTGAATTCACCCTGCTCAAAGTCGTTTAACTAGGTTCGACTCGCTCATTTAACTTCTGCCAGAATTAAACAAGTCGGCTCACTTCAACTCGTAAAATTAAATGAACCGATTTCGGGTAGAGGTTTAGACTCGATTAAGTGTAAAATTATACGAGCGGCTCGTCCGACTCAACCGGCTCGTTTAGCTAAATAAGTCGACTCTACTCGACTCGTAAAATTAAACGAGTCGAGTTCGGGTAGAGGTTTAGATCCGATTAGTTAAACGAGTTGACTCGACTCGATTAACCTCAACTCCAATTACGTCTGACTCGAAAATCGACTCGCTCAGCCCGAATCACAGACCTAATTATATCTGTTTAAATGAAATAGTTTAATGGATTTTAATTATAATAAATTTGTAAAATAATTAAACCCGTGATAATAGATTTTAAATAATAAAGAACTTAAATATTCAAATACACCTTAAAAAACAAAATTCTTAAAATAATTAAAATCTAAAAATGAGTTTGTAACAAGAACTACCTAATATAGTTCTGAGTACCAAGTTATCATAACAGCCGCTTACTAAACTTATAATGTTTTGATTTTATTGATACAGCATAATATTAATATTTTTTAATAACATATATACTCATTTCTTCAAAAAAAAAAAATAATAACATATATACTCATGAATCATGGAAATATTAAAAAATTGTTATAATTAGAGTATGTCTAGTAATGTTGACTAACTTGACTAAAATAATATAAAATAATATTTATTTAAAATTTGATGAATGTAATGTTCTTCGATGAATTCGTTATAATGGCTGGTTATAATTTTAGAATATATTATAATTATTTGAAGTTGTTATAAAAAAGAAAATATCTCATTTCAATATGATAATAATAATATATGATATGAAATTTTGTTATAAATTTTTTAACGGTGGCCAACAAAGTGTTGGTGAGCTCTTGTTCCCTTTGCAGGAGATCAAGAGTCCTATTCCTAGTATATGCATGTGTTTTGATTAGAAAAAAAATTTAGAGGTTCAACAAAAATACATCAACTAATATTATGAAACAGGATAAAATTTTAATGAAGAAGAATATTCTATTGTAATGCAATTATTTTACATAATTTTTGTAAATTTTCATGACATGTTATACGAAGAATTTCTCACATCGGAGATGCTTTTGAAACTATGTTCAACGCAGCCAATCCAAATATCATGTATAGTATCTAATTGATACTTTCAACGAAGAGCTAAT
Source organism: Anethum foeniculum (assembly GCA_003724115.2). Lineage (NCBI taxonomy): Eukaryota > Viridiplantae > Streptophyta > Magnoliopsida > Apiales > Apiaceae > Anethum > Anethum foeniculum. The sequence goes on from PHNY01300236.1 coordinate 7,912, forward strand.
CTGTTGTCCATTAATGATTGGCCTAATCCTAAAGAAACCACAATTTTCTCTTGGCCATCCAATAATATACGACCATGTTTATAATTGGATGTATAAACGAATAAAAATCACAGAAAAGAGATAATCTTTGTCAAATTTAGTGCAATAAAATACTATATACTTTTTTCAGAAAGGAGCATCCATTAGCTGCTAAAATCATGAAGGGGCCACTACAAATCATCCCCACTAATCAAAAATAATTAAGTATAATATGTATGTGAACCAGATGAAATAACTATGGGGAGAGACTCTGACCAAGTATACCAAGTGCCTATAAGTTGTTTATACAAAAACAAACCTGTCCATCTAAATAAAAAGTGCCGTTTGGAAAATCTTAAAATAAGTAATTTATGACTTAAAATGAATAAGTGACTTATAAGTGGTAAGTAGATATGACTTAAAATGAATAAGTGACTTATAAGTGGTAAGTAGATAAATGCGTATAAGTTATACTAGCCTATAACCCGTGCGATGCACGGACTAATTTTAATATTTGTAATTTTATTTTTATATAATATTAAATTTTTTATTAAAAAAATTATAAAATTAATATAATAAATATTTATTTTTGAAATTAATGAGATTTAAATATTTTTTATATTATATTTTTTGCAGACCTTAGGTAGTTAAAATATTAAATATGTGAATATTTCTTTATATTATATCTAACAATTTGGATATAACTTTATTTTTTGAATCTAGTAGCCAGCCTTGTTTATTGGGTGTGATGTATTAACTATTCAGAATTATGGGGTGATTAGGACTTCTAGAATTCTAAAGAGTATAAAATTAGGATACATATTTAATATTTTAATATTTTAATATTAATAATTTTTGTGGAAAGTGTTAATTAACTTTTTAGGAAGGTGTTAACCAACCAACCAAACGAAACCATGTTTCGCTTATAATAGTATAGTATAGATAGTATAGATAATAGTATAGATGTGAATATTTCTTTATATTATATCTAACAATTTGGATATATTTATATTTAAATTAATCCAAAAATATAAAACTGTAACTTTATTTTTTGAATCTAGTAGTCAGCCTTATTTATTGGGTGTGATGTATTAACTATTGAGAATTATGGGGTGATTAGGACTCCTAGAATTCTAAAGAATATAAAATTAGGATACATATTTAATATTTTAATTTTTTAATATTAATAATTTTTTTAAAAAGTGTTAATTAACTTTTTAGGAATGTGTTAACCAACCAACCAAACGAAACCATGTTTCGCTTATAATAGTATAGTATAGATAAGTGTTTGGTATATTTCAGAATTTTTTTTTACTTAAATGAACTAAAATAGATAATTTTTAAATATAATTATATTAATTCCTGAATTTAAGTTAGGTTAACATTTGGAAACATATATTTTAAAACTAAAATTAATAAAAAGGTAAAAAAATGAAAATAAGTTGAATAAAATACGTTGTTACCAACATTCAACTTATCAGTTTATAAGTTGGGCTGACAAACACTCATATAAGTGAATAAGTCAACTTATTAGAACAGCCAACCAGGCTAAAAGTGACTACATCCAAGCTGTCTTCCCTACCTGCCTAATGCAAATTTTACCAATCTTGATTGCTCTCATCTCTATGTGAGCATGTGACACACATGTTTTCTTAATTTTATCGAAATTGCATGAATATTCTAATATATTTACATGAATGCAGTGCTTTGAAGGGCCAACTAATTAAAGTAAAACTAAAAGTCTTTAATTAGTTTAAATTCCGTGAACTTTTTAAAATATTTTTAACATCAACGTTTCATCAATTAACAGTACTTTGTCTTTTGTTTCACAAGATTTAAAGTTTGTGTGTCACAAGTATTTTTTTCTTATTAATTATTATACTAGTCGATAATGGGTGCGAAGTATGAGTTTGAAATTTAATTTATTATATTTATTAATAAATATTTACAGAGAATTGAACTTTATAAATCTTACAAAATATGGAGTACTAAATTTATTAAATTAGTATCATAAACAATTGAATCTTATGAGAAATAAATATTAAATTATAATAAATTATGTAATTATAATAAATTAAATTATAAATTTAATATTAAATTTATTAGTATAATAAATAAATATTATTAAATTATGTAATTATAGGGAATCAAACTCATATGAAATTAAAGAAGTTAAATTAAATAAATAAATATTATATAATTATGTGTTTGTACGAATTGAACCCTATTATTGTATGTTTCGCTTATTAATAAAGAGTATTGATGTTTCACTTTTACTAAATTCTACCATTTCGTTAATAAATTATGGATATTAAATGTTGAAATGGAAAACAAGCTGACGTGCATTTTTTAAAAAAATAATTCATCTATTTTAACTAATTACTTTGAATAATAAAAAATACAAAAACAACCCCTATCGTTAACAAAGTAAAAATATTATCCTCCATTATCTTAAAAGTAATTGAAAACGATATGTTACGGTTAATCTATATTATGAAAAAGAAAAGTAGCATAAGTCATGTTTATGAGAATCTGTCCATATAAACATAACAAATATTTTCTTAGAAAAAAATTCTTTGAAACAACAATATATGAAAAAGGGGATTATGTTGAAATCAGCCGCCACATCTTCCAGATTTTAAGTGAAAGATTATTGTTACTCCCTCCGTCCCGTTATTTATTTGGACACGGAGGTTACGAAAAAATGTAATTTAAGAAAAAAAAAAAGTAAGAAAAGTGGGTGAAATGATGAGACTGATCAATATTATATACTAGTATTTATTCCCGCGTTGCTTGGGCGTTTTTTTTTAAAAACGTGAAAAGGATTCGGTAAGTCGAATAACGGAAATTGTAAAATGTAGAATAAACTTAATATTACATATATTTTGATAGAATCCTTGATATTGGGTTTGAAAAATACTATACAACATCAAATCAGACGTCTGCCATTAGACTCCACATTAGAGCAGAGGTTGACTCTATTTTATTGTTCCCAAATTCTGGAAGTACTTCACTGGAAGTTCAACTCTGACATTCCATCAATGTGGTAAGTTGACGTTGATGGCTGTTAAGAAAAGTAGTATATTAGCAAAACCTTAAAAAATGCATGTTTAAATTCTAACCAGAAGAGATTTTATCTAAGAAGTACTTACTTCTGAAGATGACATTTGCATATTCTGTGTTTCAGCCAGGGGTTCTGGTTGTGGGAAATAGAAACCATAACATATGTTGTTTGCAAGATATGTTGTTTTCTGGTGAAGAACATTAAAATCTTGGATCAGAAGCTGGACTGTGATTTCCTGGTTTTCCAGGTCTCTAAGCACTTTGGGGAAGTCGATGCTTGGTTTTTGCTGGAGTGAAGAGATTGGAGTAATTTATTTACAACAAAACCTTTCAGTCTGTAAAGTGGAAAATAGATTGCTTTACCTGTTTGATAACCTCTTCTGCTCTTTTCCCAGTTAATATGCGTATTTCACGGTCTTCCAGTTCAATGTCAACAGTGTCTGTTTGGTCAGAAGCCCTTATCCTGAGTGTGAACCTGAAATTCAATTCCATACGAAAGTTAATTTGTGTTATGGTTTGCAAGGTGTGAAGAAAATAAGATTTTTTGGTTATAAGTGAACGGTATAACCTTTTCTCTGGGTGTGGTATTCTTCTCTTGCATTCCCCGCACCTGAATATTTGATTATCTATTTCAATTTTTCCCTGGCATCCGGTACATTCGTTGAAAAACCAGCACTGAGTGTCATCCACCGAAATTATTTTTGCATGGAGAATAACATTTGCCTTTTTTGGATATGAAACATCAGGATTTGAGCTCAAACTGTTAAAATATAGTTAAAGTAGAATAAAAATAAACAACCTGAATGTACTCATGTCCTAAGTTGTTAATGCTTTCAGCGGAATGAATTTCTGTTTCTTTCGGAGTTTGCTTTTGTTGTAATTTCAGTGAGAAATCAGGTCTTGCAATCCTGTTAGTTGAAGAAAAAATTATTTCCGTTAATCTGAATACTTGTATTTACAGTTGACATATGCATGGATTGTGATGTAAGAAACCTATTCCTTACATCTTTCGTATTTCCTTAACACTGTGGTGGTCATAATTGAGGTAGAATTCAGTTGGACCAACATTTGATAGATCAAGCTCATCTGTTATTTTTTCAGCATTAAATTATAGTAAATTTGATCTCACGCAGACTTGTAAATGCAAGTAAAAAAGGTTTTAGTAAATGATCTTACTATTCCAAGAACCACAACGACAACTTGTAAGTATGATGATAACCGGATCTTCAGTCTGCAACTGCAAATTCTGGTGGAATCTTTGAGCCAGTGAATCCCAGAAAGTTACGTTTACATTAGAGCTGTATGAAACATTTTTTGTTTAGGTATTAAACAGAAAGAGAATTGATTAAAACCCGAGGAGAGGTCATATATTCTGGACATACCTCCCATCTGTAATGGTAAATTTTGATTGAAATTGTTGTTTCCCAAGCCTGTTCAGTAATTGACGGAGTTCTACTGATTCATGGTTTTGTATGATACCAATCACATCTATTAAAGAACATTTAAAATATTTCATATGTGATATCCCTTCATGTTATTTAGTGATAAATGAAAGATAGATTTGTATTGACCAAATAGATAATATATATGTAAGATTTATGTGGTTTTACCTAGTAGGTACGGAGTGTTGTTTCGCAATTTTTCTAGTTCGCTGTGTTCATAGAAATCGAAAGAATCACATGGGAAATGTGGTGTCTTTTCTTCTAGAACTTTGATTCTTGTTGTGACTGAAAAAATAAGTTGGTTGTCATTTTGCACGGGTCTGAATTTCTCTTCCAACTTGTATGGTTGGACATCAAAATATGTTATAATGCAAATTTTCCCACTACGAAGATCAAGATCATGTTGATCGGCACATTTAGCTGGTATAAAGGCATGCATCTTACTCCCCTGCAAAAATATTAAACTCATACTGTAATTTAACATGTTTTGGACAAAATCAGAAGCTTAATGTTGTCTTACCTGTTGGTCAATGAGCAATACATTAAAACTTTTGAATGGTTCTCCCGTTGTTGTTGCGCCTCTCCAATTTCTGAGGACCTTTACTTTGATCTTACAATCCGTTTTCCTTTTGTTAAGGCTTGTTAGTGGTACTATTTTTTGTTTTGACATTTTGAAAGATTTCACAATCTGAGTGAAATGTTCATCAAACAACACTTTTGCTCTTTTGTAGCGTATTAGTAGTTTAATTTATTATGTACTTTGAATGTGAAGTAGTTGTAGGTAATTAATATTTAGAACTACCCTCGTACCAAGGTTATATTGTAGTTACAGAGATGAATTGATATTGAATATCAAACACTGTCGTACCATTTAAAGTACCCAAAATGACATGTAGGCAGAAACAAAATGTTGAACAGCAATAGAGGTTAATTGTACAGTACTACACAAAAACAGTGTTAAGAAACTGGAAATGATAGATTTCATTACTATTACATAGTCCGATTGGACAATCTAAACGTTCAACACCCGTCTTCAAAGCTTACCAAGTTAAATCTGCATGCAAAATGAGAAATGTGTGAAGTTGATATGGAAGAATTAAAGTTCCGTAAAACATTAAACTAATAATAATACCTTCTCGACTTTTATGTTCTTGTATTGATGCAATGGAACATTATCTTCTATCACAAGAGGTAAGGTGGGAGCATTTTGACGTTTGTGACGTTTTTGAGTTGTGGACTTTGCAGTTCCCGGGGTATGAGAAACCGTTACCACAGATGGCATTTCCTACTTGACAAAACATATATTAATAGTCCAAAATTTTGACCCCAATTTAATAAAAAACATGTTCGGAAAATTATACATTTTCTGGATTGATTTCCTCTGCCTTGTTTTTCTTCAAGTTTGTTGGTGAAAAATCAGCTGATTGATCCTCTGCGTTGTCTACTTCTTCAGCTTCAAAAACTTTGGATCCATTTTTGGTATTATCTTCAGTCACTTTCACAGTAATAGTGTATTCCTTATGCAGGAGCAGCTTCAGCACGTCCGGGAACGGTTCTTCTTTTGGTTCCTTATGACAGAAATTGTAAAAATATAAATTCTATAAGTCTTAATTTCAGCATGATATTTATATGATACAAAAAGATGTAACATTTCACTTATCCACAAATACCTCCAGGTATTCTGCATGTATGTCGAAAACTGATTTCCCAACAATTTTACGAACTTCGGCATCGGGTAATATCATACCAACACATCCAGTTTTGTCAGCACAGTATGCAAACACTCTGAATCTGTTTTTGGGGTGAAATTATTATATTATCTTAAGTTTTGTATGTTACAAAACTAATGTGTGAAGCAGATTACTTACCTCTTGTCTGGATGTGGGATGCTACGTTTGCACAATCCACACTTATATTTACCAGCTTCGCGATCAATTTCCACATCGCACTTTGCGCACCGTGCAAAGTACCAAGTTCCTTTTTCATCTAACTTCTTAATAATTACTTTGACCTGAAACAATACCTGTCTCAAAAAAGAAAAATAATAATCATGTCATGAAAACATTATAAGTTATTTCTGTTTCAGAGAACTTGAAACTAAAAACCTGTGAAGCTTCCTGGCCTAAGGCTTCCAATTGTGCAATTGTAATTTTTTTTGTGATCACTTCATCTTCCTCACTTGAAATTTCCATCACAGGCCGAACCATATAACTATGAAAAGAAGGCCACATGTATTTTAGATGTATATAATGAAAACGATATACAACTTTTACTATTAGGCCTTACTACTGCTTCAGCTCTTCAACGCTGTAATGTTGAGGGTTGATATACATTCTTGTGGCGGGGAAATATGTTAAATTAACTCTTCCTGCAAATTGACAAATTCATTAATTAGTAATAACATTTATTCCGCAAAAAATCAGTTAGTCGTATTGTTTAGATTATACCTTCAAATTTGTGGACTTTGGCTGCTGCAATAACAATTACAGTTTGTTTGTCTGACAAATCCTCCAGTTTCTTTTGATAATGTTCTCCGAATTCATTGAAGAATGTAATGTTCACATAATTCCTGTAATATTAAAATTTTAAGAGATGCATTTGGACAATTTGATAAGTGTAGACATGCCAATTTAGTACTAACCTCCCATCTGTAATGTCAAAGATAAAACGCCTGGTTTCCACATTGTTCTTAACAGTAGTTACTACCGGACGCAAGTTAACCACTATGCCAACAACATCTACATTTTGCAATTGATGTATTAATGTGAAGTTCATTTATAAATGGAAGAAATGCTATTTTAAACAACTTTAATAACCACTTACCAACTAAGAAACGATTATCTTCAGGAATTTTGTTAATTTCCTCCAGAGCAAATATATCAAATGCATAAGGTTCTATAGACAGGCCAATAGATTGGTCCTTCAAACATTTTGTATGTTCGGTGAAGAAAATATGTTTAGGACATCTAACAGTTCGGTATGTTTCATGTCCTACGTATGTCTTGACCTTAAAATTTGCCAGGTTTACAATGTCGCCTTCTTTCAGATCTGCGTATAACTGGTGCTCATTTTGGGTGCTTACAAACACATGCATTCGATTGTTCTACCAAACAAAGACATATTATCACGTATTATGCAAGTAGTTACTTCAATGGATATGTAGTTGGAAAAAACTTTACCGAGTCATCCAAGATTATAAAGTTTGTTCCCCAGGACTGCTTTGTTTGCTTGTTAATGCACTTCCATAAAGCCTGAACACGTACTCTGATATTCCAGTTGTATGTTGTGGTGTTTATGTTCTTTAAACTCTGGTAGATCTGGAGCGACATCTTCATGACAACTAACAGATGTAATAAATGTTATATGTATTAAATGCAGTGTAAGATTTACTGAGAAAGCCAACTTAAATTAGTAATAAAGCTTGATTTGATTACCTTTGAAATCTCACAGTGACGAATGCTGGTGGGTTTGAAGACGGCAACAATGGTTAGATAAGCAATAATAGCTTGAAAAGATAATGCTTTTTAGGTCTTCTTGCTTGTTTTTGTGAATAGGTGATTTCGTGAAGTTAATTAATACATGCCTTACCTGTTTGGACAACTTTTACTGTTCCTAGTCATGTCTACAATGTATTATTTTAATTACCAGTTAGACGGTGCTGCAACTTTATCCAGTTGACACTTTTGATGGAAGTTAGCGTAAGAAAGATTTAAAAATTAAAAACTTAAGAAATCGTACATTATATTTTGGTATAAATTTGGACGTCATTCGGCAATTATAAGGTTTTAGTTTCACCATAAAAGATGACATAATTTATTTTCAGTAATTTAAGTTATTATGAGTTTTTCTCGTAATTATATAATAGCAAAAAATAACTTATTATACAATATAATTTCGATTATTTTCATGTTTCATACATTAACTCTCGGTAATTTTTTTAGACACATTTAGAATTTAAGACTTAACTATAGTATAGTTCGATATTCTTTAACCATAGAATTCTCCAATATAGGATTATACTTAATAGTTTCTCAAAATTAGTGCCAATAGTAATCGTAGAAGTAGTTGCCAGATAGTTCTGGGCAAAATTGAGTAATTTTGCAATTCATGGAACTCATATAGGGGAAATGGTGTTGAAGCGTTTAGAGATTTGACAAATAATCATTTATGTGGGCATAGGTTGAACGTACATTACGATTAAGATTCATCATTTTACATTCAGTTTATTTTATTCATAACAATATTTATTAGTATTTCAATTTTCATGAATTTAAAAATTGAGGAACAACATAAACAAATTATAATTAGTAATATACTTTTAACTTAAACTTCACTTAATCATTTATCCAAAACATATCCTATATTTTTTTTTACAAAGGGATATATGTTATTATGACCTTTCTTACGAATTGTACAAAACTTATGTGCGTTAACATAATTAATATCGTAAGAAATTAACTAAATGAGATACGCAGAACCACTGTTTTACGAAGCGCATGTCAATTTGACACATTCTTTAAGAATTACTCATAGTATAGTTCCATATTATTGTACCATAGAATTGTAATTAATTTATAGGTTTTCACTTTATGGGAGAATCAAAATTAGTGCAAATAGTAATCTTGGAGAAAAACACATGACGTCTGGAGAAAAACAATTTTAGTCAAAAGTCAGTACTTTTGAGATTTATTAAAAGCCGATGTCGAATTATTTAAATTTACATATGAGCATAAATCATTCGATTAAGTCCACGTTAGTGTAAAATAATATTACTAAAATATAATGCGAAAAATAAAATGATAAATACCTTTGACAAAAGAGTATCAAAAGATGATGACATATAAGGTAATATTTCATTTAATAAATTTGGAGACGAAACGTTACACAATAGAAATATTAAGGTTGTGGACTATGTTTAGTAAATTGTAATGCATAGAATCTTATACCCAAAGGTTCAAGTTATTGCCTAGCCTATTCATATCCCGCTTTACATAACAAATCAATTCACTGTATCTATTGTGAACTGACACTATTATATATATAGTCTTCATATGCTTTCATTAACAACATCCCATAGTTCACTCTGATACTGGCTATTCATATTACAACATACAACTCAATGGCTGCAAGATCAACACCCAGGTCCGTTAATATTTTTTTAACGTATCTTTTTTTGGTGTGGTTATTCTTTACTGGTAATATACTTTCTTTGTTTTGCTTAATCTTTTCTCTTGGCAATTTAACTGCTTCACTGTAGTGAATCTACTCAACACTCCGCTGAACAATTTAACGAAGAATATGACTCAGACATGGCTGCGATTGATAACTATGTGCCAGACTACACGGAGGAATTAGAGAAGTCCCTTACTAATGTGAATGTGGTTGTGTCGTCAATTGCAAAGCAGCATGAGGAACTTACGCGTTCTTACCAAGATTTCAGCGACATCTTCAACAGACAACAGCGAGAACACTACGAACAGCTAACCCGTTCCCACCAGGAATTCAGCGCCAACTTTAATAAACAGCAACAGCTTCATTTTGAAGAAATGAAACTCATCACGATGGAAGTTTCCGAGATAAGGAAGGCCTTAAAGAAAGATGAATAGTTTAAGGTTGCATGTTCTGGATTATTATGAATATTTTGTATTTCAGTTTCATGTGTTTATGTTTTAATTATGTCACCTAAAATTAGCAGTATTTGGTTGAACTGCTTTTTACGTTTATGTTTTGAAAGTGTAATCTCAATGTGAAATCCAGATTTCTAAAGTAATGAACTAATATTAGTATATATTGCATGCCAGTAGACATCTTATTTCGGGGTTTTTATTTCATTAAGTCATAGAAGTCGATGAAGCATGAATCCGTACGGGTGTTCTGTGCTCGGTGGCCCTTTAATTTTCTTTCATATAAAAATCGTTTAGATAAATAGTTATGTTATAACTTTTAGTTTGCGTAGTTTGATAAGTATATGTATTGGTTTGGTTAGAATTTAGCTTTGATCCTATTGCTTGTACAAAGTGTAATACAGATACAGAACTTGAAACTGATGTGTAATAACTGAACAATCAGACTGAACTAATAAGTGCTAATTAAATGTGTGAGTCCTTACCAGTTCTGTCATTCTTGAGCCACTAAAACTCAAGTAAGCCTATATGTTTATAGATCTTTTACATTGAAGCAATAAGTATGGGATCTACCTGTTTTTTTTTTGCACGCCGACTCAAAAATCGAAGAACCGATTTGGTTTGGTCTATATCGTAGTTAGAAGCTTAACATTTTTTACCAACCAAAAAAAGTGGAATACGTCATCTATTACAAAGGTGAGTTTTAGTATAGGCTGAAAAATGGTAAAAAGGTTAATACTTGAATGGTAGTTTTGCAAATGATTTAAGAAATAAGCAGAAATTGTTGTACGATAATAGAAGGCATTATTTGTTTTATGAGCTCGTTTTATTAAAATTACGGTTATGTACACAAATACATAGTTATGATATTGATTGTGTTTAAAAATGGTGCTCATAGCAAATATGGAGTGGTAGTGGCGTAACAAATAGTGGCAATGCATATTCAAAATTTAAAACCTTTTAGAATTAATTATAATTTTAAATATAAAATAATTGTTTTTCTATATAAACTCCTTTTTTTTTAATGTGGTCCGCGAATTACGCTTTTAAAGGTAAAATGAAAGGTTAGTCGGATACTTATGGCAGCGAAGGTTTTAAGAATTGGAGACATTAAAAAACGGCTTTTTGCAAAAATACCTAAGGAGTAAATTTTGATTGAGTTTAAAAATGGTGTTTCAACCTCCATGGCAATGCTAATGGAGCGGAAATCCGGTCCGATCCGATTCGATCCGAAGGCTAATGGAGCGGATATGGATCATGTAGAAAAACATCTGATCCGCTAAAAATCCGATCCGTTAACAATCCGATCCGATAAGTATCGGATATGGATTTTATGCGATCCGATCCGTTAAAGATCTGATCCGATTATTTATATTATTATATTTATATATATATAATATTATTTTATATGTTATTTATGATTTGTTGTATATAAATGTGTGATAAAAATAAATTTGTTAATATCTGATATCAAATTTTTGTATTTAGTAATAAAGGTACATTATGATTGTAGAGATCATTGTCTTTCATTGTTTTTTTTAAGGTTAATGATGAAGATTGCGTTCTGGAAATGAACTTCTCATCGTTTTTTATACATTAAAATTCAGTACAAAATATTATGATCAGCAGCTTCTTCTTGATATTAGTGTTGTATTTGTATTTCAATTTTTTTTAAAAGTTTATATATGTGTATTCTGGCGATTTAGCTTTTAATAAAAAAAATATTTTAAAGATAAACGGAACGGAGCTCTGATCCGTCATCCATGATCCTAACGGATCCGAATATGGATCGGGCTGAAAAAAATCCGACAAAAATCCGAGCCGGATCCGAATCAGGTAAAATTAAATGGATCAGGATATGGATCAAGGCCAATCCGATCCATTGACACCCCTACTTTCAAGTGCTCGACTATGGATCAAATTCGAATTGGCGAATTTGAAAGTATGGTTTTAAAAGTATTATCAATTTTTGTTTGGATTCTTTTGGTACAAAATGGTTTGGAATTAGTAGACATACAAAATTCCTGACAAAACATATATTAAAATTGAGTACTATAATGAGATAGGATTTTGAACTGTGATTCATGAATCTACAGTAGAATTGTGAAAGAATTGGATAATACTTAATTATTTTTTGAATATTTGCTAACACTATTTTTATATAGTAAAAATATGAGAACAATGGGAAAAACCAGTTAAGAAAATTTGCCAAGTCAATTTTTTTAATATTTTTGAAAAAAATAAATAGTAAAAATAAAAATTCAACATAAGTAAAAAAATTGATGAATCTTATCCATGTAATTATCTGCTTGGACAGCATTAAAAAACAACTCCATAACGGCTGCTGAAGGAGTCCAACTCTGTACCAATAAATGACACTTGAGCAGTCCCAATGGTAAATGTATGAATATTACACTTTTCCATAACCCCCTCATAAACATCACAAAGGTCTTCAATACTCTACAAAGTAAAATTTGAAAAACAATCACCAACAGGTACGCACCTGCTCTATATTAACAACTGTGACAAATTAGTTTCATGGTTTGTAATTGAGATCTGTTGTATATGGTTTTGTTGCTGGTGTTCTAACTGGTTTTTCTTTTGCATGAACTTTATTTTGTTGTTTGGGAACTTATTAATTTCCCAGTTAGAGAGACATGGATCGTAAGGGCAGTTTCCTTTATCGTAACTATCAAGGAACATATAAGCTTGGTTATGTGGTAATACTTGCATTAACTAATATTAGTATTCCAACATTTCTCTTAAGTTTTTAATTAGTAATATTGTTAACTATATGTTCTGCTTTACAGTATTTACCACCCCCCTTCATTCTCGATTACGGCAACGAAGTTCCGAAAAAAGTGTTTATACACATGCCAAATGGAGATGTCTGGCTCATTTTTATGATGTTAAAAAAAATGTATTAAAGGATTAGAAGATATGATGAATTTCTACTATGTGAAGCCCTTCCACTTGATTCTAATCCACTATTTGGGGGGACCTAACTTCGACCTGGAAGTATTTAATCTATACGCTTTAGAAATAGATTATCCACGTAGAAATGTTAACCCAACAAAAGGAAAAGAAGTTGAACATCACTATGATTACATAGAAGTTGACAAACATTTTGCAACTTTTAGTTATAATGCATTCAACAGCACAGGGGAGTGTCTGAAAATTGTTATGAACAAAGATATGCTAAGAAGCTCTGACCTGTACAATGTAAGTTTTGTCTGATTCAGTTATTAGTACTATTTGGCCTTTCTGTAGTCCTCATAACATTGTAAATTTTTTATGTCTAGGTTCTTGCTGATGTGGGCGGCAGTAAACTGCGTTTGGAATTAAATTCGGACTTCATTGAGTTCGCTTTCAAAAGTTTCACGTGGAAAGTAAATCTGAAATGGGATGGTACAAATCCTCTATTCGACAATAGTTGGGAAAAGTTCGTAAAGGAGGCTAATCTTTCTGAAGGAGATACATGTGTAATTGAGTGGACTAATGTTGCTAAAACATTTCAAATGGCGGTGTTTGAAGCTAATAATGTTAGAAAAATCAACACCAAAGGTTAGGTTGGCTCTGCCAATCTAAGTTACATCCATAATTTTCATTTATTTAACCTTCTCTGTTTTGAGTTAATTTTAGTACTTCCACTAAATTGATTACTGATTGTTTAATGGTTTTTAACAGGATTGCAGCAGGGGAAGTCAAAAAATGAAATTCTTCAAAATTGTAAAGGATCCAGAACCAGGAAAATGTGGACTGGTAATCTTGTAACCAGTAAATTAAAAAAAATTGCATGTCTGTTGTTATATGTATTTTCAACATATGAATGTACTTCTTACAGGAGATTCCAACACTTTTTTTGGATAAGTATGGGAAGAGTATCAGAGAAAAAGTAATTTTGTTTGTGGCAGATGGCAAGAAATATATTGCGCATTACTTCAAGGAAAAACATATGTTAACAAACTTGGACAAATTTTTTGTTAGAAATAACATTAAGGAAGACTATATGATTTTCTTTGACTATATTGGGGATTCTTGCTTCTATGTCTCCATTTTTAGCCCTTGGTGTTTCAACATATGTAATCAGATTAAAAACAAATTAGTACTTAGTGACGTTATTAGTCATGCAACAGCGGACCTGGTTCCTACAAAAATTGAAGAAGGTGTGCAAATGGATGAGGATGAAGAAGGTATATGTCCTGCATTAAAATTATTGGTATCCGATTACAAATTTTTAGGCAGTTTATAATTGTTTCTACTTCTATTTGTTTATAATTGTTATTAGTTGTCACTAAGGCTTTTATATACGATTTCTTTAAGTTGTGGGACATGCTTCAATTAAAAATGAAATTATGCAAGCACGAAGGGAAGAGGATACTGAAATGTATTCATTCAGCAAAATTATCAGAAAATCTCATGTTGATCAGCGAGGTCATGGAATGGTAGTCTTCTTTCTTTATATTTAATTCCATTCATTGCAAAGGTTTTAAACCTTAAGGTTGTGCTGCTAATATCTTCATGTAATTGAAATGTAGTATCTAGCAAAGGAGCTATTCAATGTATATCGTCCATGGACAAAAAGAACAACAGTGTACTTGCTTTTCCGAAAACAGGAGTGGAGTGTAGCAGTCCTCCGAGAGAAGCAGAAATGTCGATTTGGACTTGGGTGGAACAAATTTACTGCTGACAACTATTTTGCTGTGGGAAAAAAACTCATCTTCAAATATCGGGGGAACCGCTCGTTCGAAGTCACATATGTTTAAGACATACGTTATTTGGAAATTTTGTTTCATGTAGGTGTTCGTTTTTATTTTGATGCTGACTACTTTATAGACCTTGGGACATGTAATTCAGCAATGCGTTGGATGAACAAACTTTTATTAAAATGTAGTACTATTGCCAATTGTCTCTTATATTTTCAACAATCCAAGTGACAATTTATTTAATAAAACTGGTACTCAAACAACAGGTAATTGTCCGAATACATGCTCTGCAAGCAGTCAAATTACATATAAATAAGCGGACTAAATATGGCTAAGTAGCTCAGATTGATTGACATACATATAAACGACATTTTATGAATGCAAAACAATATCAGGTACTTGGCAAAGAGTAAAATATCTCCCTATAAACCACGTTCTGCGTAATATCAGTGGGTTGGCCACCTTCATCATCAACAAAAATCTTCAAACCATGTGGCGAGGTTACACGGCTTATTGCCACGTAAAATTGCCCATGCGTAAACACAGATTTGGGAAGAAATATACCAACATTTTTCAGCGATTGACCTTGAGCTTTGTTTATGGTCATAGAGTACCATATTTGAAGAGGCATTTGTTTCCTAACCAGCTTAAAAGGCATCCGAGTTTCACTTGGGCATAACTCAATTCGTGGAATAAAATGGCGTGTTCCGACAAAAGCACCGCAAATTACCTCACACTCAACACAAAATTTCAAGCATTTGGTCACAATCATCCTAATGCCATTGCACAATCCGAGAGTTTGGTTTAGGTTTCGCATAAGCATAACCACAACACCAACTTTCAACTTTAGGTCGTGAGGCGGCATACCAGCTACATTTATAGAGTTGAGATACTCTGTTGGAAAAGCATTACTAAGGTCAGTTTCAGTACCACCAAACTCTTCAGCGCTATCTACACTCAAGTAAGAAACTGTCTCCCCAGGATGCTTGTCAACAATTAGAGAATTCAGATGTGCAACTGTTTGATTTGTAGGCGTAAGAATGGCCCTCTCACTCAAATATTGAGGATCTTTACAATTTTCTGCAAATTCGGGATACGTGGCCTTGATCATGTTTTCCACAGAATTCTCATTGTTTAGATCAATGAATTGCGGTGGAATAACTATATCGTTTTCAGAACAGCGTTGGATGTCATTTGCACAGGGATAAACTTTGCCATCACCAACATCAAGCACCCACTTGGCAAAAATTTTTAATTCTTCAATTTCAGCATCGTTAACACCTTTGGACAGCCTCATATTTTGTGTCAGAACAAAGACTTTGCAGATGGACCACAACCTTGATCTGGTAATGCATGATGAAACAATTTCACCCCTCTCTCCAAAAGTAATAACTGGCAGTATTTGCCGGAAATTGTTAGGTCGAAAACACGCAAGCGCACGTGATCAACTTGAAGTATACGAATAAGTAAGATTCGTTCCCACAGAGACCGGTTTTTAGTTATCTATGCACTTATGCAACAGCG